>OVBE01001740.1:0-34541 GCA_900406425.1 Iberis pinnata
AATATAAATACAAAACGAAAAAAAATTCTTGTCAAAATACGGGTTTCCACAGTGTTCTCCTCTCGGTTTCGTCGGAGTATTGGTAAATAGGATAGGCGAAAACGACAAACACTGGAATGGTTGGTGACAGATAGCTTGATCTACTTCAGGTGTTTCATCTTGTTGGTTGGGTAAGAGACGGTATCTTGTACGTTCTCGAGCTAGTCTACTTTTTTAGCAGAAGCCCCCGGTTGGGTCCTAGGGTAAAGGACGGATAGATCTCCCTCATTTTTGAGAAAAAGAATGGAAAGGGCAGGCTGGGTCGGAGTGTGAAGAACGAATACATCTCCCCCATTTTTTTAGAAAAGTTTATAAGGAAAGAGAGGGAGGAGTGGGTCGGAGTACAATGGACGAATACATCTCCCCCATTTTTTGAGAAAAAATTATAAGGAAGGAGAGGGCGGGCTGGGTCGGAGTGTAAGGGACAAATACATCTCCCCCATTTTTTGAGAAAAATTTATAAGGAAAGAGAGGGCGGGCTGGGTCGGAGTGTAAAGGACGAATACATCTCCCCCAATTTTTGAGTTAGATTTAGGTTTCTTTCTAGATGTTGTGGTATATGCTTGAATGATATCGCATGTGCTTTTTTAGTCAAGATCGACATGCGCTTTGACATTGAGTATATTATTAAAGATAGCACACTGTATTCGAGGGATCGAATGCTCGAATGAAGAGTGATTTTTTCAGTTGTTAAAAGTATTTGTCATATGCTTTAAGACATTATTGCGAGACTGAGCTCGACTTTAGTGCTTATACCTTGTTGAGGGTTGCTCAGGCTGATACCCGCTGGGTGGTGTGCGATGTATTGTATGACTGGCCAGTCATATAATGTAATATGTTTAGGTAATTGTTTTTCATTTTGAGTGTTGTGCTATAATAAGGAGGTATTTAAAGGCTTAGATAGTTTTATCGGAGAAGCAAAAGTCGAAGGTTTAGGTAATTCTTCACAGGTTTAGTATGGTGTTCTCCTCTCGGTTTCGTCGGAGTATTGGTAAATAGGATAGGCGAAAACGACAAAGACTGGAATGGTTGGTGACGGATAGCTTGATCTACTTCAGGTGTTTCATCTTGTTTGTTGGGTAAGAGACGGTATCTTGTACGTTCTCGAGCTGGTCTACCTATTCAGAAGAAGCCCCTGGTTGGGTCGTACGGTAAAGGACGGATACATCTCCCCCATTTTTTGAGAAAAAAATTATAAGGACGGAGAGGGCAGGCTGGGTCGGAGTGTGAAGGACAAATACATCTTCCCCATTTTTGAGAAAAAATTATAAGGAGAGGGAGGACGGGGTCGAAGTGTAATGGACGAATATATCTCCCCCATTTTTTTAGATAAATTTATAACAAAGGAGAGGGAGGGCTGGGTCGGAGTGTAAAGAACGAATACATCTCCCCCGTTTTTTGAGAAAAAATTTTAAGCAAGGAGAGGAAGGGCTGGGTCGGAGTGTAAGGGACAAATACATCTCCCCCATTTTTTGAGAAAATTTTATAAGGAAAGACAGGGCAGGCTCGGTCGGAGTGTAAAAGACGAATACATCTCCCCCAATTTTTGAGAAAAATTTATAAGGAAGGATAGGGCACAAAATTGAAATAATTAATAACAGTAGCTGAATTGCTGAGCGGAATTGCCTACGTACCCCAAAGGTGGGGATCAAGCCTAGGTCGTAGTTCACTAATTAAAGAGTACAATCATTCGTGAAAAACAAAGGGAGAAGAATTTTCTAAGCGTCGACAAAAATATTTCTTTAAGTGCTGAGCATTCAAAGGGTGTTTCTCCTCGTTTCCTTATGTTTCCTCTAGTTCGTACACTCCTGGTTTGATGATCTTGGAGATTTTGTATGGTCCTTCCCATTTGATTCCTAGCTTTACTGTGTTTTTCTCTGCTCTTGCGGGGAAGACTTCCCGTAGCACCAGCTCTCCTTCGGTGAATCGTCTCTGCCTGATCTTCTTGTTGTAAATCGTGATGCGGTGTTATGGTACTTTTGCAACCGTATCGTCGCCTGGTCTCTCCTTTCGCAACGGTGTCGGCTTGTCTATGAGGTGCCAGCTCACGCCTGAGGCTGGGGACTTCGGTCTCAGCTGGTATTACTGCCTCGGTTCCGTATACTAAAGCAAAGGGTGAATCGTTAGTTCCTATTATGGGTGTCGTTCGGTAGAAGCAGAGTACTCCTTCCAATTCTTATGCCATCTCCCCTTTTAGGCGTCGAGTCTCTTCTTTAGTCCGTCCAAAATTGTTTTGATAACGGCCTCGGCCTGGCCGTTGGCATGCGGGTAATACGGGGTGGAGAACGTTAAATTTATGCTCATTCATTCGCAGAAGTCTTTGAATCTATCAGAGGTGAATTGGGGGTCGTTATCAGTGTGGATTTCGTAGGAGATCCCATGTCGGCAAATTATTTTTTTCCAAATGAAGGATTCCACGTTCTCGGATTTGACCTTAGCAAATGATTCGGCTTCTATCCATTTAGAAAATAAGTTGTTAGGACGAGGAGGAAACGTTTCTGTTTTGACATGTTCATTAAGCCAATTATGTCCATGGACCATATCATGAATGGGTATGGCGCTGTGATGGATTGCATCTTCTCGGTTGGTTTGTATATCAATGGCGCGTGATTTTGGCATTTCTCGCATTTCATAGCGTATTGTTCGCAGTCCGTGATCATAGTTGCCAGTAGTATCCATATCGTCTTATTTTGAATGCCAGTGCTCTGCGACCTGAGTGGTTTCCACATGCTCCGTCGTGAACTTCACTTATTATCTTCCTTGTCTCATGGCCGGATATGCACTTTAGCAGCGGGCCACATACACTTCATTTGTAAAGGTTTCCATCTAACTGAGTGTACCTAGCACTTTTGGCTTTGAGTTTCCTGGCGTCCCATTTCTTCGGTGGCAAGATTTCGTCTGTGATGTATGTCAGTATCTCGACTCTCCAGTCTATTTCCACTTCGACCTCGTCTGTTTCCATCCGAATTTCATCTTCTTCGACGTCCTCAGGATCTGGGTTGCCATTGTATTCTTCAATTGTGTCACGTAGTACGTAGGTGGCTTTAGTGACAGACATGTTGGGTTTGTTGATAGTTTCAACCGGTATGACCATGGTCGTTTGCGGGTTTGTAGTTGATGCCCGTTTGGCTAGGGCGTCAGTGAATATGTTTTCACCTTTAGGGATTTTAATCAGGTCGAAGTCTGCAAATTCATTGCAAAGTGTTTTCACCACACCTAGGTATGCTTCCATTTTGTCGTCTCTTGTCTTATATTCCCCATTGAACTGGTTCACAACTAGATGGGAATCGCATTAGGCGGCTAATCGCTTAGCTCCAATTCTTGTTTCCAATCGTAGTCCAGCAATTATCGCCTCGTATTCGGGTCCATTGTTTGACGCTGCGAAGTCTAGTCTGAATGAATGCTCAACCATCTCCCCGGTTGGGGAGCCAACCGTACTCCCACTCCGGAACCGTGTTTTGATCTCACCCCATCTACGTAAGTGACCACTTTGCTTCGTCTGGCTCTACTACTGAATCTATCTCTGGTTGTAGCTCTATCAAGAAATCTGCTAAGACTTTAGATATTGCACAAGTTCTGCTTTTGAATTCTATGTCGTGCTCGCTGAGCTCGATGGCCCATTAGGAAATTCTTCCCGACTGGTTCAGACTGTGTAGGATCGTACGCAACGGCTAGTTTGAATACACAACTATCGAGTGCGATTGGAAATATGATCGTAATTTTCTTGCTGAGTGCACCATGGCTACGGACAATTTTTCTATTGTCGGGTATCTGGTCTCATCATCGTCTAGGATTTTGCTGAGGTAGAAGATCGGCCTCTGCTCGTGTTAATTTGCTTGGGGTTGGCTTCTATCCCCCTCTTGGTCACCAAGTAACCGAGGAATTCACCTGAGGTTGCTGCGAAGGTGCATTTAGCCGGGTTCAGATTCATTCCATAGGTGTTCAGTATTTGGAAACACGTGCGAAGGTCGCCCACATGGTTGTCTTTGTCATAAGATTTAACAAGCATGTCGTCTATATAGACTTCCATCATCTTTCCCAATTGTTCCGAGAACATTTTGTGGACTAAGCGTTGGTAGGTTGCACCTGCATTCTTCAAGCTGAAATGTATTACTTTGTAACAATAGATGCCTCTGTCCGTAGTTAAAGCGTTTTTTTCCCTGTCATCTGGGTGCATGAGTATCTGGTTATAACCCGAGAAGGCGTCCATAAACGAGAGCAGCTTGTAACCAGTTGTGGCTTCAACGAGCTGATCTATGTTGACAATGGGAAAATAACCTTGGGACATGCTTTGTTCAGGTTGGTGAAGTCTATGCATACTCTCCATTTTGCATTCTTTTTCTTTACTACTACGGGATTTGCCAGCCATTCCGGATATTTCACCTTGGTGATCAAACCTGCACCCAGAAACTTTTCCACCTCGTCTCTGACTGCCTGAGCCCGCTAGGCTCCCAACTTTCGCTTTTTCTGTTTAACCGGCTTGTAAATTGGGTCTGTGTTTAGCTCGTGAAACATGACGTCTAAGCTTATTCCAGGCATATCCATCATGTTCCACGCGAAGGTGTGTTTGTTTTCTTTGAGGAAAAGGATTAGCTCTTCTTTCAAATCCTTTTGAAGTTTTGAACCTATTCCAACGCAGTGCTCCGGGTATCCTTGGTATATGCAGTATTGTGTCACCTCATCGAGTATGGATTCCTTGTACGTTGATTCCGCAGGCGGGGCGGGGTCTCCAATTTGTAGTTGCTATAAGGCCTTTTCTCTGAGTTTGAGTTCGGCTAGGTAGCAAGCCCAGATTGATCTTTGGCTCCTTTTGATTGTTTTAGTCCCCTCCTTAGTGGGGAATTTAACGCATTGGTGGTACGTAGAAGGGACAGCCTTCATTGCATTTATCCACGGCGTTCCCAGGATTGCGTTGTATATTGCTGGTTTGTCGATCGCTGTGAATTCAATCATCCTCGATACTCCAGCTGTGTGCATTAGTAATTTGATAGTTCTGATCGTCATGGAGGTCTCGCTAGTGAAACCAGTCAATGGCGCAGGTGATCCTTCAATTCGCGAAAGTTCTATGTCCATTTTCGCCAAGGTCTCTTTGAAAATAAAATCTACCGAGCTCCCCGTATCTATGAGTACTCTTGCAATCTCATACTCTTATAAGATTAGCTCGATGACTAGTCGGTCGGCATGAGGCATGTCGAGTCCCATTGTATCCATCTCGTCAAAAGCTATAGGCTCCCCTGCCTCTTGGGACTTGATTCTCCATTTCTCGCATAATGCCGCCATACGCCCATAGGCTTTGATTGTCGTTATCTAATTTAGGCCAAACTAATGATTCCCCACGATCATGTTAATCCGCTTTTTGAATGGTGGGGTTGGCGCTATTTGAGGTAGTTCTTTTCGATTTTGTTTCGGGGGTTGGTATCTTCGGCCTAGTCCTCTGTACCTTGCTGGGGGTTCGCTGCTTTCACCTTGTTGGGTTCCACCAATTCCCCGGATCGGTACTTGCTGAAAAGGAATGACTTGAAGCTTCTGCATTCTTCAGTGGAATGTCCATCCTGATTATGATATTCACAATGTTTTTTGACGTTTCCTTGTTCTTCGGCTCGTTTCCATTGATTCCAAGATCTGTTTTTGGGCTTTCATGCGAATAACGTCTAGTTTCCTGCTGGGGGTTCCGCCTTGGGGCAGCGACCTGAGTCACTTCATTTTTTCTCGGGTTTGTTTCCACATTTTGATAAAATCCTCTTATATTCGTGCAAATACTTTTCCCTATGGAGTGCATCGTCAATCATTGCTGGCGGGTTCAATATTGAATCTTTTCTGAATATGGACTCTCCCCATACCGTGTTTTTGAGGGCGGAAATCGTGGCATTATCGGAGACTACCACTCGAGATATCACTTCTTTGAACCTGTCGATGAATTGTCGGAGGGGCTCATTTAGAACCTAAGTCATGCTCCACATGTATGCCTCTGAGATGTCCCTCTCGATGTACACCGAATAGTTCTTTAAGAACATCAGGCTCATTTGGTTGAAACTGTGGATCAAACCCTCAAGCAGACGAGAGAACTAGGTAAGTGTTGATCCCTGGAGGTGCTCACTGAACAGCTGACAATACCATGCGTCCTTCTCATGTTCGTCGAATTGTGCTCATCCGACTGCGATTCTGAAGGCGGTCATGTACGCGTTCGGATCCGTTTTTCCTTCATAAAAAGGGATTATGATTTTCCAATGGTTCTGCACTCTGGCATTCTTTATGTGTGCGGTATACGGGCTTCAGAGTGTCTCTTCCATCAATCGGTCCAGCTCTAGCACCGAGCTGATGGCTTGGTGAACCTTGGAATTCATTTGTCGGAAGGCCTCTTGAAGTGAATCCTTCATCTCCTAGATTTCATTAATCAATAATTGAGGTCGCTTGCCAAAGCGAGAATGTGGGGTACGAGTGCCCTCCTCGTACCCGTCAGATTCTTCCTCGGACTCCTCCAATAGGTCGGTTTGGTATCTCTTGTCCTATGAAGTCTCGAGGCTTGGGGTGCGACTCTGCTATTCGGTTTCATCATTGGGTTGGTCATCCCTTTGGTCGGATTGCTCTCCTTCGAGGTCGCCATCGGGAAGGGTCTCTATGGTGTCAACTCGGCGTTCTTGTGTCTTGGCTGAGCGGGGGTTGGAGTAAAGTGTAGCCTTCTGGAGAGTTTTCCTTAGATGGGGTATCGTCGTGAGGAGGTCCTAGTCAAGCAGTGTTTTGAAGAATTTGCCCGGTCCAGGCGTTTGGTCATTGCTTTGGTTTGAGCTGCGGACTCCTTCGCCATTGGGTCGAGCCGGTCAAGCAAGGATTTGTTCAAGGCATCTTGTGTCTCCAATTTGTCGGACATGGACTGCACGAATTGGATGAGTGTCTGAATCGTGTTGGCATATCCGTCAGGTGGCGGTGATGCGTTTTTGGTCATGGTGGATTCAGATATGGCTGCGGTTTTCCTTTCTACGTTAAAGAACTCTTAAATCCCCACAGACGGCGCCAATTTGTGGATGCTAAAACCCACAAAGTATTTTTATCAGGTTGATCTTAATGAGGAATTTGTTGTTCTTGTAAAAATCAGGAAAAAGACGCAACACAAATTCATATAGAAAATAGATTTTATTTATCTCAATTGTATGAACACACACATCTTGTTGATTACAAATTCTCAGTAAGAAAGTAAATCTAATTCTCCCAAAATAAATCGATGGCTTCTTATTCTCTCTCTTCTCATTTTTATAGCTTTCTCCACCTAGCTCGGGCTGTTCCGATTTTCTTGGTTTGTTGAGCCTACAATCTCAACGACTCCCTGATTTCTCAGAACCGTCATGACTTGGTCTCCACTTGCTCAGCTCGCACTCACATTCTTCTCAGCCTGTCTACGTTCTAGGTGCTCAACCACTTATCTTTCTCGCCCAGGTAGAAATATATTCGGTATATTCTTCTATGCCTAGTACGTGTTGAGTTATCATCCGAGGAGTGAAACTAGCTAATGCAAAATCATGCGGAGGGAGTTTTAACACCAACAGGGATAGATTTAAGGAGTATATTCGGGACTTTCCTCACCATGGATTTTCCAAGTTGAATCTTCTAAACACCTTTTACAGAGGTATTGAGCATCAATATCGGCTTTCTTTGGATATAGCTAGTAATGGAGATTTTATGACCAAGCCAGTGTATGAAGCATATCAGCTTATAGGCAACTAAGTTGCGAGTAGCAGTAAACATTGTCCAAATTAGGATAAAAGGGGAGGATTATCTATTTCAGAATCCTTAGAACTGGCTGAAATAAAGATGCTTCTTACTCAACTTCTCAATAATTAGAATCAGAAACAATTGTGTTTTTCTGAAAATGTAGAGAAGACTAAAGTAGATTGCTTTGCTCTTCAAGCGCCTCAAGTTGTAAAATAAGAGGTGAGCTACATCAATAGCTAAGGTCAAACAGTGTTCAACCAAAGATACAATCAAGGGTTCCACAAAGGCTTTTTCCACAAAGCTTTTGTGCAAAACACTGGAGGACATGGTTTTCAAGGAAACCAGAACATAACCTTTGTTCCAAACTACAATTCAGGCGGCTTTCAACAGCAATCTCAGCTTGTCTATCAACAAGCACCTCCACCTCAAGCTCAGCAAGAGGACAAGATGGAAGCTATGCTCAAAAGGAAACTAGAAGGTTAGCAACAAACCGAGAGGAACTTAAATGTTAAGATGGATAGCATATACGGTCATTTGAATCAAAAATTCGAAATCTTGTCTACTCATATCAAGCATTCGGATACTCAAGTGGTTCAAACCGCTGAAGCTGTGAAGAGACCACCAAGTTTTCTTTCTAGGATGTCTAATTCAAGTTCTAAGTAGGAGTATGTGAATGTTGTTATGTTGAGAAGTGGGAAGTCTCTAGTTGTGAGAGAAAATACTGATGAAATTCTGGTCAAAGAAACTGAAATCCTGCAGAAAAGGCGAGTTTGGAAAAATTTGGAAAAGATGCAGAGGTTGAGATCGATCGATCCAAAAATTCGTAGAAATCCAAATTCTCAAGATCGATCGATCCCAGATGGATCGATCGATCCTATTAAGTCGGGGAGTTACGAGAGTTTAGATTGATCGATCCTTCATGGACCAATCGATCCGTCGATCATAGATTCGAAAATTAAAGAGATCGATCAATCCAAGCATGGATCGATCAATCCAACTCCCCAGATTTCCAAAAATCTAGTTCGAGTTTACAAACCTAAGGTTCTGTACCCAGTGCAACCGAGGAAATCTATAAAGATCTAGAAGATGCAAAGTGGAAGGAGATGTTCAAGGAATTGACCGTTCGATTACCATTCTCTGATGCTTGTCAAATGATTCCTTCTTTAAGGAGCAATGATAATCACATAAGAATGTAGCTCGATACTTCAGAACCGTATGCCTAAGAAACTTGGAGATCCAGAAAGCTTTGTTCTATCAGTAGAGATTGGTGATAATACATTTGCAAGATCTCTTTGTGATTTGGGATCCAGAGTGAACCTTATGCCTCTTTCTGTGGCTAAAAGGTTGGGTATGACGGATATAAAAGGTACCAAGATCTCACTCATCCTTACTGACCGTTCTGTGAAGTATCCCGTAGGATTTCTTGAGAACCTTCCTGTGAAGATTGGGACAGCTTTTGTACCAACCGACTTTGTGGTTCTAGAGCTTGGAGAAGAACCAAAAGATCCTCTCATATTGGGAAGACCCTTTTGAGCAACAACTGGAGCTATTATTGATGTGAAAAAAGGCAATATCGATCTTCATCTCAGTGACATGGTCATGAAGTTCAATCTACAAGACGTTTTGAAGAAACCAGTCCTACATGCCAAATCCTTTTGGGTGGACACCATCACATATGCTGTTGAGGGAGTTTCTGATAACTTTTTACTTGATGATCTTTTAGAGATTTCATTGACTAACGCTACTGATGAGTCTTTTTCCCTTAGATATGATGTTTCAAGTTATACCAGAATGTTAGACTCTTGTAGGAGTATTGAAAAGATGACCAACCAAGTGGAATTGTTGGAGACTGCTGCCAAGTCTCCACCTAAACCGTACCCTGCGCCCCTTACTGATGAATGAAGCGAGCTAAAAGCTCCAAAACTAGAACTTAAACCTCTTCCAACCGTGCTAAGATACGCATTTCTAGGTCCTAATTCTACTTATCCCGTATAAGTGAATGCTGATTTGAATAACGTAGAGACCGCCTTACTTCTTTCTAAACTAAGAAAGTATCATAGAGCTCTAGGTTACACCTTAGATAATATCACAGGGATTTCACCAGACTTGTGCATGCATAGGATACATTTAGAAGATTAATCTAAGACTTTTTTAGAACATCAGAGAAGGCTAAATCCTAACTTGAAAGATGTTGTTAAGAAAGAGATAATGAAACTTCTAGATGCAGGTATTATTTATCATATATCTGATAGTAGTTGGGTTAGTCATGTTCATGTAATCCTAAGAAAGGGGGAATAACAGTGGTTAAGAACGAGAACGATGAGTTGATTCCAACTAGAACTATTACAGGTTATAGAATGTGTATTAACTATAGGAAATTGAATGTTGCAACCCGCAAAGATCATTTTCCTTTACCTTTTATTGACCATATGTTGGAGAGATTGGCTTATCACCCTTACTACTGTTTCTTAGACGGTTTTTCAGGTTTCTTTCAGATTCCAATTCACCCAAACGATCAGGAGAAGACAACATTCACATGTCCTTTTGGTATTTACGCTTACCGCAGGATGCCTTTCGGTTTGTGTAATGCTCCAGCAACTTTTCAGAGATGCTTGATGTCTATCTTTACTGACCTTATTGAAGATATCATGGAAGATTTCATGGATGATTTGTCTGTCTATGGTTCTTCTTTCGATGTATGTCTTGCAAACCTGTGCAGGGTTCTTCAGAGATGTGAGGAGAAGCATTTAGTGTTGAACTAGGAGAAGTGTCATTTCATATGACAAATGGAATTGTGTTAGGACACAAGATTTATGAGAAAGGGATTGAAGTGGATAAACCTAAGATTGAAGTGATGGCTAACTTGCAAGCTCCTAAATGCGTCAAGGATAATCGCAGCTTCTTAGGTCATGCAGGCTTCTATAGAAAATTTATTCAAGACTTTTCAAAGATTGCTAGACCCCTTACGAAGCTGTTGTGCAAGGATGTCAAGTTTGAATGGGATGATGATTCCCAATCTGCTTTTTTAGCAATCAAAGGAGCTTTGGTAAGTGCTCCAATTGTGTAACCACCGGATTGAGATTTTCCCTATGAAGTGATGTGTGATACAAGTGATTTCGCTAAGGAAGCTATTTTTGGACAGCAAAAAGATAAGAAGCTTCATGTCATTTATATGCCTCTAGGACTCTTGATATAGCTCAACGAAATTATGCAACAACTGAGAAAGAGCTCCTAGCGATTGTCTTTGCCTTTGAGAAGTTCGAATCCTATCTAGTAGGATCCAAAGTAGTAGTCCACACCGATCATGCAGCATTGCAGTATCTCCTTTGTAAGAAGGATGCTAAACCCATATTATCACGTTGGATTTTGCTTTTGCAGGAATTCGATTTGGAGATTAAGGACAAGCGAGGCATTGAAAACGAAGTTGCAGATCATCTTTCTCGATTTCAAGTCAAAGAAGACGTTCCTATAGATGATTCTTTTCCAGAGGAACGCATTTGTGCAATAAGCATCATCGCGGATGATAATTTCTCCATCCCTAGACTCCATAAGACTGATTTAATTACTCCTTGGTTTCGAGATTTTGCTAACTACATAGTTGCTGATGTTGTACCACAGGATTTCTCAGGTTACCGAAAGAAGAAGTTCTTGAGGGATGTCAGACATTACTACTGGGATGAACCATATCTCTATAAGCTTTGTAAAGATGGTATGTTCCGAAGATGTCTAGCTGAAGAGGAGATTCAGAATGTTCTGTATCATTGTCATGGTTCAGATTATGCTGGTCACTTCGCTACATTCAAGACGGTTTCTAAGGTACTCCAGGCAGGTTTCTGGTAGCCCACTATGTTAAGGGATGCTCATGCATATATCTCTCGCTGCGATTCGTGTCAGAGACAAGGGAACATTTCAAAGCGAAATGAGATGCCACAAAACTTTATTCTTGAAGTAGAGGTTTTTGATGTTTGGGGAATTGACTTTATGGGTCCTTTCCCTATTTCTCATAATAACCTTTCAACCTTGTCTATGGTAAAGTTTGTCACCTACCTGTAGAATTGGAGCACAAAGCTGCATGGGTTGTCAAGTTGATGAACTTTTACGTAAAGACCACAGCAGATTGGCGTCTCATTCAGTTGTATGAAATTGAAGAGATTCATCACTTAGCTTATGAGAACTCCAAAATCTACAAGGAGATCAAGTACTGCTGTTCAATTCTCGATTGAAACTCTTCCCTAGAAAGTTGAAGTCTAGATGATCTGGACCGTTTGTGATAAAAGAAGTGAAACCATATGGTGCGGTTGTGCTTAACAATCGCCAAGGAAATGATTTTGTGGTGAATGGGCAAAGGCTTAAGCCTTATTTAGCTGCCTCAAATCTTCTGGAGGAATCTGAGATTTCTCTTGCTGATCCAACCTCCGTTTAAAGGTAAGTACCGTCAGGCTCATGACGGTAAACAAGCGCTGAGTGGGAGGCAACCCACTGTCTTGAGTTTTCTTTAGTTTAGCATGTCGAGTTTTGAGTCACTTTAGTTTTCGGTTTACTAATTTTTAACTTTTAGTTTTGAGTTCAAAGTGTTTCAGAAGTTTAGAAAAGAGCAAAGTTTGGTCGAGGGTTCAGATCGATCGATCCATATGTGGATCGATCGATCCAGATTAATATGGATTTTACGTAAGATAAGATCGATCGATCCTTGGTTGGATCAATCGATCCATCGGTGTGCATGTTCGAGGTTTCAATCAGATCGATCGACCGGAAAAGTCAACAATTACTTAAATTAAACAGGTTTTCATCCATTAAACCGGTTTTACTCGAATTAAACCGATTTCTCTTCCCTTCTTCTTCCCCCCCCCCCCCCCCCCCNTATTCCACCATTAACACTTTCAAACTTTTACAAAACCTCCAAAATCTCCATAACTCATCTCCACCAAGTCTCAACCGATTTTCAAGTATCTTGAGCCTAATCCACACGATTTTTCAAGCTCTTTCTGAATCTCAAACCAGTTTTTCGATTCAAGCAAGGTATGCAACCTTTTTTCTCTTTGAAATTCTAAATATTTTGGGGGTTTTAGAGATTTTGGATTTTGGTTGATTTAGGGATTGGAATTGATTGATTATGGCCTTACTACATGTATTTGATGGTTGTTTGATACATGCATATGGTTTTTGTTGATTTATCTCGAATTTTTCAATTATGATAAGTTCGGTTTGAATTTCCAAAAGGGATTTTGGGTTTTGTGATATTTGGATGGTTCTAGTGAGTTTTTTGGGCTTGATTGAGAATGTAGAATGCTCTAGGGTTCAATTTGGATTGCTAGGATGAGATGGTTTGGATTCAATTGGTTTTAATCGAAATCTCTATGAAATTTTCTATTGTGTTTCAAAATTTTGGATGATTTTTTATCTTGATTCTTGCTAAATGAATTAGTATTGCTCGATCATTGCTTAATACTTCATGATATGGTTGTGTAGGATTGCGTTAACGTATTTGTTTTGGATTGAACAAGACACTCATTGTGCTTCAAAGTCTTTTTCTTTTCAGGAAGGATTCATGTAACTTCCAATACGGTACTGATGATTCCAGAAATGAGAGTGACGTAGAAGGTCAACCGGCAACTATCAAAACAAGTTGATCCACTCGTAGCCGAACCGCTAAGCAGACTCAACCGCAAACCGATCGCTCGAGTTCTGCTAGACCGCGAGCAGCAAAGAAGAAAAGAGCAACCGCTAAACAAAAGGGGAAAGTGGTCACTAGCAGCAGCACCAACAACGAGGATGCTGAAGAAGTAGATCCGGTCCTTGATCCTAGTTCACTCAATCTCCAAGGCCTCGGAAACCAAGGACACGGTTCAACAATTGCCGCCTCAATTTGGTAGTTTCCCAACTCAAGAGTCACATGGGTGGGAACGAGCACAAGTTCAGCGACAAATGGGATCAATTTGATTCCATGTTTTACAACGCTTTGCTCAAGATCTCGCTGGAGCCGACCCGGTTTGCCAATCATGAGACTTTGGCAGCGCTAGGAGTAGATGGTGATGTTGTGGAGATCTTCCATCGGATGGGTCTAGGAACCTTCTCGTTCCGAGACTACCCTCTCTATCCTAATCTCGTGAGGCAGTTCTTAGGCTCATTTCGCATCCACAGCCCCGGTTCAGATCCGCGGAGCCCATACATCGCAAAATCACAGGTAGAATTATTTTGTTGCGGTGTTCTTTACAGGATTCTGATGGCGGAGTTCGGTCCCATTTTCTGATTTCAAGCTGAAGGGCACCTACCTGAGCTGCCCAACTTCTACTCTTACATTGATTTGTGGGAAGTTATTGCGCATGGGCGGTATGAGTCTTGAGTGGCGAATCTTACTTGTATCCGTAACCCGGCTGTCCGCATTGCACTCAAGGTATTGGGTTGCACTTTCTACAGGAAGTCAGAAGCGACAGCGGTCAGTTCTCAGGAGTTTGAGCTCCTCCATTATGTCATATGCCATCATACAATGGTAACTTATGAGGCTGACCAGGTTCCTGATCGCCATGATGCCAACATTGGATGGATTTTTTCTAAGATCCTAGCTAGCCGGAAGCTAGATGCGCTAAGGAACCCAACCTGGGTTGAGATGATGGGTAGCCTAGTTACCCCAGTTCTACATTACGTCAGGATTCCTTTTGGGTTGTTTACTCCGGAGACGACAAGCAACCACGTGAATTGGTCCTATCTTTTCTCGACCAGGTGGCTCACCAAGGATAGAGCCTACATTTATCTGCACTCGGGAGGTCGGAGGTGCAAGATCCAGCTGCCGCAGCAGGATCTCACTAGCGTCACTTCCCTTGAGAACATTCGTTTTCTTCCGGGAGTTGATCGCTTGGTTGACGGGGCTGCACTTATACCTAATGCACCGCGACTTTCCAAAGGGTCGGTTCGTAGTAGGCGGTCTACTCAGAGACAGCAGCGGAATCCTAGTCCAGAGGATGACTCACCTATCCTACCTGAGGATTACAGTGAGTATGATTTTCCACCTCGGCGACCCGACTTCAGGGATGCCGAGACAGTCAGATGGATAGCGGATGCTGCTGAGAGGACCAATAGCATGGTTCAAAGGATATGGGATGCTTTAGCGAATATCGTACGACCAACATGCTTCAGAGCACATCGGATAGTTGTAATGAGAACGAGGAGCCTTCGGTTCGCAGAGAAAGAGGAGCTGGGAGTTTGGGGCAGGCTTCAGACTGATCAGTTCTGGTTATCTTTTCTTTTTCACTTTGAACTTATGTATTTTATTTTTATTTTGGATTTTTGGTGTTTAGACTTATTATTTTCTAATCATTGTTCCTTCTTTTGAATTTATGTTCACATCGGGACGGTGTGAAGTAAGTCTGGGGGAGGGGATATGGTAGTTAGTAACGTTATTTTTTTGTTTTGTTATTTTGGCGAAAATTTTCAAAAATTTTCGTTTTGTTAGATTAGTATAGTCGAAGAAATAATGACCAAAATCTATGATGACTACTAACACAGTGTAAGTTCGATATCATTCTCTACTTGACTACTGACTTAGATTAACTACTGCACTTAGGATTGGAACCCCATTGACTGATTTCTATGCTTTTGAAAGTTCCAGTATTTTGGATTGTTAATGATTTGATGCTAGCTCTATTTGGATATGACTTAAATTTGATCTTAATTTTCTTTCTTATGGTGTTGGTTATACTTTGAAAGCTGGGTATTTTTCTCTTCAGTTCTCTGTAAAACCGACAAGTTCTTTCAGTATGATCCGGATCCTTTCTCTCCCTCTCTTCAAAAAATAAAAAACCGGTTCAGAAAAAAGGTTGAAAGCGTGACCTAGAAGTCCGTAGTCAACCCTAGTGAATTGTCGGGCTGCTAAAAAAAAAGAAAGAAAGAAAAGAAAAACGCAGAAAAGTGTGAAAATATATTAAAAAGTCAGTAAGAAAAGAAAAAAATGAAAAAGGAAGTGAGAAAGGGGGAAAAAGAGTCAGGACCAGAAGTCGTTGGATGCTCTGTTAGGTATGGGGGCTTTGATAGAAAAAATACAGTAGCGGGCATTGATCGATACCCTATAGGCAAGAACGCACTATTTGTACTAAACTGAATGTAGAGAGCTGGTTGAAATAATTTGATGGTTTGATTGATTTGGGATTTAGAGTAGGAAGTATGTCATTGGTTATGTGGTAGTAAAAAATTAATTTGCAGTGGTTGTTTAGGATTGGTATCTTGTGGTTTTGATGTTTGAACTTGGGTTGCTGCGATTCTGAGAGTTCATGTGTGGTCCTTTTCAAACCTCTTCTTCAGATATTGTTTTTGCTTTACTTGAGGACAAGCAAAGATCTAAGTCTGGGGGAGTTGATATCAATCGGTTTTAACACCTTTTAGTGGGTATTTATACCTATTATTTAGTGTTATCTAGTGTTTTCTTTGTGTTTTAAGCATGGTTTCATGAAATTCGGTGTTTGGGACGTTCTGGATCAAAAAGGACGATTATTGGAAGAATTCAAGTGCAAATGAAGAATGATTAATCCAAGTCTCGGACAAGGATATATTGATTGATCCAAGCACGGATCGATCGATCCAAAGCACATGAAGATTTACATAAGTTTAGATCGATCCATCCATCATTGGATCAATCGACCCCTTGGAAGCTCAGATCGATCGATCCCCTATGTCGAACTGAAGGAAAAAAAAAGCTAAAAGACGCATTTGACCTCAAGATATATCATTAGGTTTTAATTATTTAGATTTTATTTTCTAATATTTTCAAATTATAAAAGCCCTTTTGGCTTATTTTTAGAGAGAAGGTTGATTATAAGTTTTAGAGCAAGTTTTATCGCCGAAGTTCCAGAGAGAAGAGATCTACATCTGTATTTGAGAGGATTTTTGAACTCTGGTTTATTTATATGCAATTTGGCTTTTTAATTCTTCAATATTTACTCAATCTATGATTTATGTTCTTGCAATCATGTATGAGTAGTCTCTTTGTTGGGTTTTAGGGGTATCCTAGGGGAAACAAGGTTAATCGTTAGGATTTAATAGAATGGATTGAAATTTGTTAGGTTCTCAGTCTAGGTTTATTCTTAGTGCATTAATTAGAGTAGGTAACTAGTTCATTCATCATAGAATTATAAACTCAAAGGGATTTGGTTTAGAAGTCTGATCTAATCTAGATGAATAAGTGTCTTTGCTTGCGGGAGTATTGTTTTAGGGGCTTATGAACTTATAAATCTGAATTTAAATGCATGATTTAATTATCTAAATACGGCAGGAGTTTGTCTTTAGTAATTCAAGAATAGGGATCTAATACTTCGGGAGAAGATTAGTCTATTATTGTCTTTCGAGTTGGGAATTATTTTCAGTAATCAACCATGCATGTTAACCTTGACCTTTAGCTTGAATACCTGCGGAATTCTCTATTGCCTAGCGTCTTCGTTAATCTTTTTACAATCGTTTTTATTTTATCGTTATTTTCATTTCTCGGTTACAATTATCATTTTAATCTGTTCTTAGCTTAATTCGATTTTAAATTGAGAGTTGTGCTTTCTTGGTCTATGTGGATTCGATCCCTCATATACTACTGCGTTTTCTGTGCACTTGCAATGAATATATTTGGGTTAAAATCTAAGTGTATCACTACACCCAACCCTTATAGGAGAAGCCAAGATTTTAGTTGAGGTCAAACTTTACCGACCTTTTCCTTAAAAAGTTGTTGTGGAAGACAATAGCGGAAACATCACCTTGGTAAATATGGTTTACTCTTACTTTTCTCCTAAATGAATAAATTGTGGACAACTTGGCCATAAAGCTCAAAAGTTCTTGGATACAGCTCAACAACAAAATGGTTCTCCGGGTTTAGAAAAAACTGATATTCCCCTGAATACAACTACTACTGCAAATGTTGGTGTGCCTCCTTTCTCATTTGACCAAACCTCACAACTACTTGTAACTACTAGTGTTGTATCTACAAAATATTCTATTAAGACTCCTACCAACAATAATTTGTCTCATTCCTCTCTTCATGTTAACTCACCTGCCACAAACTCTAGCATTAACCAACATGGAAGAGATGCTGCCACCACATGTGGCTTCTCCACCTTTCAGTGTTCTTCGTTCTTAAGATACACTTACTGTTGATTCTCTCGTTAACGGAACACTATCTATCAGGCATGAAAAAAAATCTATTCAAGTCAATAGACACCTTAAATAACCAATCTCTTGGGTTAGGAGTGTAAATCTCTGAAATTATTTTGTTCAGACATTTCATCAAACACCTTTTGGGTGAGGAAATGCCTAAGATCATATTTCATTTGATCAAAGAGACATAGGAATTAGGAACAATGAAACATAATGAATTTATGAATGATCAAGCTTATACATCTAGGAGATTCAAGGAATCAGCACCAATCTACCCCATCCTAAGAAACCAGGAAAGTTACTCACTACTCATGATGACCACAAAATCAAAAAACCCAAAAAATGATATAACTAAGCATATCATCAAGATCAAGGATCAAACTCTCAAGAACAGCAAGAACAGAAAGATCAGAAACCCATAAACTGATGATCAAGAACAGCAAGAACAGAAAGAACAGAAACCCAGAAAACAATGATCAAACCCATAAACTAATGATCAAACACAGAAAATGAAATGAATAGCGTAAATGAAAGATCAACATGCACCAAATATTCATGAATTATAAACTAAAAAAAGCATAAATCCAAAGAAATCATAAACAAAAACATGATTTATAGAAAGATATTGGTTTCATCATCCAAGAACATTCAAAAGCATAAACAAAGAGAAAAACCTAAAAGAAGAGCATAAAATAAAGGATAGTTTCAAATGGAGGCATGTTTAGTGTTCATATAGTGGTTTAGGAAAAACTCTAAACCACTAAAAACAAACAATTAAAACCTGCATAGTTCTTCTTGAGATGTGATCGAGCTGTGATGGTCGAGTTCTTAGATTGGTCGCGGATCGATGAAGACTTGGCCACGGATGGACTTGACTTGGTCGGATGGTGATCGAGTCGTGATCGAGTTGGCTTGGTCGAGTGCTGATCAAGTTGGTTGCGGCACTGGCTTGATCGAGTTGTGCATGAGACTTGGCTGATTCCTGGTTTGATCACTGTACTTGGCTTAATAGAGTTGTGCACGAGTGCTGATCGAGTCGGGCTTGGTCATGGCGCTTGATCGAGCCCTGATCAAGTTGAACATCTCGGCTTTTCCGCAACGCTTGATCGAGTCTTGATGGCTAGATGGTGATCGGTTAGCAACTTGTCTCATGTTGGCCTTGTCTTGTGCTTTTACTTCTTTTTCTTCAACTTTTCCATGATGTTCTGAAAGTTCACAAAGTACCTGAAATATCTCCAAATGCAACAAGTATGCAATGCTAATGCGAAATTTTCCTAAACATGCAAAGTTTCTAAATAACTCTACTAATGGAACCTATTGACAACATAACAAACCTAAAAATGATGATAAATGCATTCCTAAAACATGTAAAATGCAGAGACATCAGCTCCCCCAACTAAATCCTTGCTTGCCCTCAAGCAAGTAACTCATGAACTAGGAAGAGAAGTTTGAAAATGGAAACTCGGAACCAAAACATGCTTATAAACTAAAGAATGTCAATGTCCAAGTTACTAATTCTAGAATGCAAAGTAATCTCATTCAACTTAATAACTTTAGCCATACTCATCAAACCATAATTCATATCAGTTCCAATCTACACATGCATTCATTTGGTCTATGGAAAGGTTAAGCGATAAAATTGGTCCCTTTATACAATGGCTAAAATTTTCATCACAGGGATCACCCAAAAGGGAATGAGCTTTAGCAGAATGCTAAAGGTAGGAACCAATCGATGCATACAAGAACAGAATCTCATCTACCACATAACATAGAAGCTAAAAGCTTTCCTAATTCTAGCCTAGTAGGAGATCCTATTTCTACCCTTTATAGCCCAAAGACAGTTTCATGGTTCTCATTTTCTTTGCTTCTTCTCTTTTTTTTTAACTTTAGGAGAGTTTTCTTTTGAATGCTTCTAGTGGATTGGTTTCACTTCTGACTGTGCCAGCTATGGTTTACTTTTCTTTCTTCTTACACATGAAGGCAATCTAGGCCTTTGCCCTTTTCTTTTCTTTTGCACCAATCATACATTTTTTCACAATACCCAAATTACCTTACTAGATCATTTTGTTTCTATGCTCTTTCCTCTCCTAAAAGTTCTTAACCATTTTCCCTTTTGTTTTGCTCTTTCCATACAACAAGACACCTCAACTGGTGATCGAGCTGGATCAAGGAAAGCCGGAGCACTATCATCATCATTCCCAAACTGTTCTTTCCTTTTTTCAATTACCCCAAATACCATAATTGAATCCCACCTAGTCCAAAAATTGTGAACTAGAACTACATGAAATTCCATTCTTGTCGGTTCTAACCTAACACTTTCTTTCAAGATCATTCCATAAAATACCTTCTAGTCATTAATAGATACATGGTTTGAAAGAAAAATAGGTTCAAGGTGGGAAAACTACTTAGATTAGCAAGAGTGGTAGAATGGTAGAAGAAACCCCAAGTATGTATATTGTATCCATGAGTTCAAAATCCAATTCATAGACATGATAATTATAAATCAAGTTCAGGTTCAAACATATAGGGACAAGCATCAGATCAAAACATGCTTCAATTAAAAATAGATCATGCAATTATAGATTCCGAGCATGGTGCAGCTTTAGTTCAAATTCAAATATGATGCATTAGATAACAAATAACCAGGGGATTAACACTATCTAATCAAGCAACACATTTACAAGGTTGTTATTATCCTAGTTCCCTATGCAAGTGCAATTGACAAACTTAAACACGATTTTAAAAAGCTAATGCAACTACATGAACACTCTGTTTTAAATTGTTTTTCGAAAGAAATTTCATAGATTTTTTTAAGCCTTAGATGATATGCATAATGGAG
Source organism: Iberis pinnata (assembly GCA_900406425.1). Classification (NCBI taxonomy): domain Eukaryota; kingdom Viridiplantae; phylum Streptophyta; class Magnoliopsida; order Brassicales; family Brassicaceae; genus Iberis; species Iberis pinnata. The sequence goes on from OVBE01001740.1 coordinate 20,714, forward strand.
TTTAGGAAAACAAACACAAAATTCATTAGATGGTTCCTAAACCCTCCCCCAAACTTAAAATACACAGTCTCTTGTGTAATTCAAATTTTCAGGAGAATTCAGGAGATAGATAGAAAACAAACGCATAAACACACATAAACAGAAAACAAACACAAATGGAAATGCAACGGATTAGAGAATGGCCGTGTGGGGATGGACCTCAGTTTGAGTTGAAGAAGGAGGAGATGTGGCGTCCATGGTTTTTGCAGTGTAGGCTAGGACAGAGCTTGATGCTTCGTGTTGGAGTGGTTCAAAACCCAGCCTGTTATCAGCTCCAAAGTTGTGCCTTGCGGAAATTTTCCTCTTTCTCCTTTGGGTCGTGCCAAGTTCATAAGAGGAATGTCGGGATGGTTTCGCCTTGCTTGGTTGCCTTGGACATGTGGTGGTGGAGTGGCTTCTTGAGAGAGCACCTTGGGAGAGAGATTGTTGTTGCCCAAAAGAGCTTGCTTTGTTGACCTTTGTAGTAAGATTCTTGATTTGGGTGGTCAAGTCCTTAAATGTTCTCTTGATGTACCTATCCTGGAACTTCTGCCACTTCTAGAGCAGGCAAATGTTCTTGTGAGCTTCTACCCCAAGGTTTTTCCCTTCTTGGTTTTCGGAGTTCTTCAAAGTAGTAACATTCTGGTTCTTCCATCTCTATATCACCTAAAGCACGTGTGTCTTCAGCAGCTATATCAGCAGTCACTCCACCAGCTGTTTCATCCTCTGAGTATTATAGGACATCCTCATCTGGTTGGAAGTTGATGTTGTCTCCCTATCTGATAATGGTGATGGAAGTGTTTGGGAGCAACAATCTTGATCATTCTAAATGTGGATGGATGAATTTGTACAACTTCTTTTCCCTTGTTCCTTCGAAGAAACGTGCCTTCTTCAAGTAGTTGAAATATATCCACCTTGCTGGATGAAATTCAGAATGCAGAGGGACCTTGCAAGCTTGGAGTATAGGAGTCACAACTCCTCCAATGGTCAAGTCACCTCCTTTCCCTTTTCTATGTAGCGTCCTTGTCCAATCTTTATACCCCAGCAGGTGGTTGATCAAAATGCAAGAAAGGCTAGTGTTAGCTTGGTCACCACACATCAGCCGACCATCAGTAATGTGCTGTAAAGGGGACTTTAGTGCCAAGTCGATCATTCCCAATTCGCCTTCATTTACCCTCCCAGTTATTTCTCTCCCAAACATGGTGTTAGCAACAGATTTGTGAAAGTATCTCACCATTGGGTTTCGTATACTTGCACTCTTAGATCGGCTTGAACCATACTCACTAAACTTGATGGTTTGCCATAGTGCATCAAGCTCATTTTTAGTAAAACCTTGGACTGTGTCATCTCCTGATGGGAAACCAAACAGATGATCCAATTTGGCAATTGGGAGTTGATATCCATCTCCCCTTACTGAAAACGTGATGTGTCCTGGGAAACTTTTTCCTTGGAAAAATAGAGCGGAAATGTATTCTGACTTTGCAGGATGTTTGGTCACTTTTTGGAAACTTTTTCCTTGAGCACAGTGGACATGTGCTCAAGATGGTGTTCAATCCCTTGAAACTCTCATCTTCTTCATAATTCGGATCATCACTACTCTCGTCCTCATCTACTAGCACTAGTTTCTTTCCATTCTTGATGTCTTTCTTCTTTCGTGAGATTTCAGCCTCTTTCTTTCTAATAGCTCGCTTCTCCTTAGCAGTGAGCTCTGGTTCATTTTCTTCGATCCCCATTTGGTAGAGTTTATAGGCTTGCTTGGTTCTTTGAAATTTTTCAGCAATACTCCTTGCTTGCTGCTGCTTGGGAGTGAACACTTGTTCTTCCTCCCGGATCTCCATCTGATCAATTTGATAAGCTTCCCTGGTCTTTTGAAATTTTCGAGCAATGTTCCTCGCTTGCTTCTTCTTTGCAGTGAGCAATGGTGCTTCTGGAGTGATCTCCATTTGATCTTGCGAAATGTTATAAGCTGCTTTGGTTCATTAAAATCTTTCGGCAATGCCTCTTGTTGATACTCTAGACATGTTGAGTGTCTTGATCCTAAAAAAAAGCAATAGACAATTCGAATAAATTAGAAACGCTTTCAACAAAACCAACAAGTCATGTATTTCATCATAAACCAAAGAGTTTGAAAACGGTTTAATCAGATGCTAGCAAGTGAAGAACTATCATTAACCAAGGAGATTGGTGAGAAACAAAAACCATTTGTTAACTTGCTCAAAATCGATAGAAGAATGTCGTTTATCATCTTGATTATTTATCAAATCAAAATTCAGAGAGGTAAAACCGAGTTTGATGATTCAATGAGGTTTAGGAACCAAAACGAGTTTGATGATTCAAGGAGTTTTATCAATCTGAATTTTAGAAACTAAAATCAGAGTTTCAAAAAAAAATTAAAAGAGTTGAGGAACCAAAACAAGAGAAACAAACCGAATTTCAGAGAAACCAAAACCAAGTTTCAAAGTTTAAGAGAGTTTCAAATCTAATCGAAAAAATCATAAGGTTAGAGTTTAAGAACTAAAAACCGAGTGATTGTTGTTCTTCAAAATCTTGGTGAAAATTTGTAGAATCTTGAAACTTTAGGAGTTACGTGCTAATTTCTTCAGGAAACCCGAATGATAGACCAAAGATGTTAAAAGTGTAAGAGCAATGGTATTATGAAGGAAATAGAAAATATGAGAGTGATGGAAAATATGAGAGTAGAAGAGAAGAAAAGTGTGAAGTCCCTTAAGTAGACTTTTTTCTGAAAAATATGTGGAGGAGATTGGTAGTTGGAGCTTGTGGTGGAGTTGTGGTCTTGAGAACATGTAGAGGAGATGAGATTCGCAGGGAATCTTCTGAAAAGTTGGAGAAGACACTTCCTTGTCTTCATGTGGCATGGGTTGGGAGGAGAAAAAAGAAAGTGTTGATCATTATTGAAGTTTTGGCCAAGTGGAAAGGAAATGAGAGTGACAGATTTGATGTGTCGGCCAAGCCATGCTGATCGAGCCGATTTTGAAGATGTTTGGTCTCGGGTGTGGTCCAAGTCATCGGCCAAGCCATGTTGATCGAGCCGAATGAGCTAGCATTTGACCTGATGGCACTAGTGAGCGCGGTTGGCATGACGTGATAAAATTTTGATGGAGTGTCGTTTTGATCGAGCTCATTTGACGTGAAAATGACCTTCGAATTGATGAGTCCCAGCTCATTTGGCGTGAAAATGAGTCAAGCTCCTTGGGAGAGCTAGTTGATCGAGCTAACACCATTGGAACGGTCAAAATATCTTCAAAAGGTCAAGTTAGTCTTGCGTTCTTCTTTTCCTACACCAAGTATCCAAGACATGATCTTATGGTACCTAAAACATCAAAACCAAACAAAAACTTAATTGTGTTAAAGGAAAAACTAAACATGAATTGAAAATTTTCTATGTACAAGGATAGACATAGGACTTTCTCCCAGATGAGCTTGTTTAAAGTAACTAAGCTTGACTTCATGTTTAGATTCTATTGACCCTGAGACGGTTTTCCAAGGAGAACCGAGGTTCTTTCTAAAATGACTCTATCTGCCAAATAAGGTTTTACCCTTTGATCATTCACTGTGAATTCTTCTCCAGAATTTGTAATCAGAGTGATGGCACCATAAGGCAGAATTTCCTTGATCGAGAATGGGCCAGACCACTTTGATTTCAGCTTCCCCATAAATAACTTGAGTCTTGAATTGAAGAGGAGCACTTGATCACCAGCTTTAAATTCCTTAACTAGAATCTTCTTGTCATGGACGACTTTGGTTATTTCTTTATGAATTTTGGAACTCTCATAAGCTTCAAGTATAGTCTCTTCAAGTTCATGCAAGTTCATCTCCCTCGTTTCTTGAACTGTCTTGAGATCAAAATTTAGGAGGTTAGTCACCCAGAGTGCCTTGTACTCAACTTCAACCGGTATATGTCATGTTTTCCCATAGAGGATCTGGAATGGTGTGCCTATTATGTCTTGAAGGCTGTCCAATATGCCCATAATGCGTCATCAAGCCTGGTTGACCAGTCTTTTCTTGAAGTTTCCACAACCTTTTCTAGAATAGCCTTGATCTGTTTGTTGGAAACTTCAACCTGTCCACTGGTTTGGGGATGATAAGGCATCGTCACCTTGTGTTTCACCCCATACTTCTTCAACAGATTCTCAAACACATTTTTTATGAAATGAGAGCCACCATCACTTATGACCACTCTTGGGATACCAAATCTGGGAAAGATCACACTCTTGAAAAGTTTCATAACCACCTTTGCATCATTGTTTGAGCATTCAGTTGCTTCAACCCATTTGGAAACATAATCAACAACCACCATAATGTATCTGTTTCCGAATGAAGGAGGGTTGAAAGGCCCCATGAAGTCTATACCCCAAAAGTCAAACACTTCAACTTCCAGCATTGGGTTCTGGGGCATATCGTTTCTTTTTCCAATACTTCATGCCCTTTGACAATGATCACACTTGGAAATGAAGTTGTGTGTGTCCTTGAACATCGTTGGCCACCATAGACCAACATGAAAGATCTTTTGACCAGTCTTAAATGTTGCAAACTGTCCTCCATAAGCGGAACCATGACAATGTTCCAAAACTCCTCTCACTTCATCCTTCAGCTATACACCTTCTGAATAATCCATCCAGAATTTTCTTGTAGAGAAAAGGATCATCCCAATATTAATAATTCACATCACTCATGAACTTCTTCTTCTTCTTGTAACCATCAAAGTCTTCAGGTATTGCTCCACAAACCTTGAAGTTAACCAAATCTGCATACCAAGGTGTTTCTCTTGTGGTTACCACTTCTGCATCTACAAAGGCACAAGTGTGGATCATCATGAGTTGTTCTTCAGGCATAGAATCATCAATTGGAACTTAGTCATCAATCATCATTCTAGACAAGTGATCTGCTACTCCATTTTCAATCCCCTTCTTATCTACTATCTCCATATCGAATTCTTGCAGTAATAGGATCCATCTCAACAGCCTTGGTTTTGTATCCTTCTTCGTATAAATATACCTTAGTGTTGTATGATCTGTGTAGACTATAACCTTTGAACCAACCAAGTAGCTTCTGATTTTTTCAAATGCGAAGAAAACTGCTAGCAAATCTTTCTCTGTAGTGGTATACTCTGCTTGAGCTTCATCCATTTTTCTACTAGCATAGTAGATTACATGCACCTTCTTGCCTATTTTTGTCCCAAAAAAGCTCCAACTACATAATCAGACGTATGCACATGATTTCAAATGGGTAATCCCAGTTTTGGGCTTGAACTATTGGAGCATATACCAAGGCTTCCTTGATGTGGTGGAAGGCTTTCAGACATTCAGAGTCGAAGTTAAACTCAGTTTCCTTGCAAAAAAGCTTTGTCAAAGGCCTAGCTATCATCGAAAAATCTTTATCGAATCTTTTATAAAATCATGAATAACCCAGTAAAATCCTGACATATTTTACTGTCTCTGGTGTTGCAGTTGCATCATCACATCAATCTTTGCCTTGTCCACTTCTATTCCTTTCTCATAAATCTTTTGCCCTAAGACAATTCTTTCCCTCACCATAAAATGGCACTTTTCCCAATTCAGATGCAGGCTTGTTTCCTCGCACCTGGCGAGTACCCTGCATAAGTTAAACAAACAGGAGGAGAAGGAAGAGCCATACATGGAAAAATTATCCATGAATACCTCAACCATATCCTCGATTAAATCTAAAAAGATGAAGTCATGCACCTCTGAAAGGTAGCAGGTGCATTGCAAAGACCAAACGACATTCTCCTATATGCAAAAGTACCGTACGGGCATGTGAAAGTGGTTTTTTCCAGATCATGAGGGTGAATAAGGATTTTACAGAATTCACTATACCCATCAAGAAAACAGTAGTAAGGGTGATTCGCTAGTCATTCTAACATTTGATATATGAAAGGCAATGGAAAGTGATATTTTCTAGATGCAACATTCAACTTCCTATAATCGATGCACATTCTATGGCCAATGATGGTTCCAGTTGGTACTAATTCATCCCTATCATTTTTCACAATAGTAATTCCTCCCTTTTTAATAGTAATTCCTCCCTTTTTAGGGACACAATGAACTAGTGATATCCAAGTATTATCTGATATAGGGTAGATAACACCAGCATCTAACAGCTGAAGAATTTCCTTCTTCACCACTTCTTTCAAATTAGGATTTAATCTTTTTGGGGGTTCAATGCTAGAGTAAGATTCATTTTCAAGGTTAATTCTATGAGTGCATAGACTATGTGATATTCCCTTGATGTCATCTAATGAATACCCTATGGCTCTCCTAAAATTTCTCAATTTACTTAACACCAAATGCAACTCATCATCACTAAGTTCATCATTCACTATGACATGGTATGTGGAGTTAGGTCCGAGAAAGGCGTACCCTAGCCCTTTTTGAAGCGATTAAAAGTCCACATATGGCGCCTTAAGCTCGGACCATTCTTCTGATGACACAGAATATGTATGCGCATGAGTTAGAAACTGACTTGGTTTCTTCTCGAGTCCAATCTCCTCAGTAGCAGAGAAAACTTGTCTTTTTGAACCTTGAACATCTTCAAATTTCAACCTTGGACATCATCAAATGGTTCTTCATGCTCCAATGGTTTATGTGAATCAAATATCATCTTGTAGCCCAAAGATTCACTGTATAGATACCTCTCATCCCCATTCTTGGTTAATGTGGTCTGGAGATGTTCCTCCTCATTCATATCTTCCAACAATTCATCAGCAAGTTGATCCATCTCTTCTATGTAGAAAATCTCTCCTTCTATAGTTGGTTTCTTTATCACTTCTTAAATATCGAAGGTCATCTTCATATCCTTGCCCATATTCAACTGAATCTTTTCTTTCTGAACATCAATAACAGCTCCAGCTGTTGCCAAGAATGGTCTACCCAGAATCAGAGGATCTCTAGGCTCCTCACTCATCTCTAAAACCACAAAATCAGTTGGATTCTCAGCTACTCCAACCTTCACAGGCAAGTCTTCAAGAATCTCATGTGAAATTCTCACTGATCAATCCGCAAGAACCAGAGAGATATTGCAGGATTTGAAATTGTTGAAGCCTAACTTCCTAGCAACTGATAGAGGCATAAGACTAATCGATGCTCTTTGATTGCACAAGCACTTATAGAATGATAAAGGACCCAGCAAACAAGGTAAGGTAAATGATCCAGGATCAGATAACTTCTTTGGGATTGAGGTTCGTGTGATTATTGCACTGTACTCTTCGCTTAAAACCACCATTCCCTAAATTTCTTTGCCTCTCATGGTGATAACATCTTTCAGAATCTTGTACGGAGGTATTAGAGTTAATGCATCGAGAAGTGGTACCTTAATTTCAGTGTCTTTCATATACTTCTCAAAAATTCCCTTATACTTCTCCATGATCTCTTTCCTGAGTCTAGAAGGAAATGGCAATCTCAAAATGTATGGTGGTGGCAAGAAAGGTGTGTCTTTCTTCTGAGTAGCAGATGGTCTTTCAGCTGAACTTGGCTTGACTCTAGCGTGGTTGCGATAGCTTCTGAGAATCAGTTTTTGCAGGTTCTTCGTCTTCAGTTAGGTTCAATTCCTTCATACCTTGGTCAACATTGTCCTTAGTTTCATGAACCAGAGATTCATGTGATGGTAACTCTCTCCCAATCCTCAAGGTGTCTGCGTTGACATGGGCAAAGTCCTTGGGATTTTGAACGGATTTCCCAGGAAGTTGCGTTGTGGGCTTTTGAGCAGAAGACGAAGCACACATGCTCTCAAAATACTTGAACTTAGAATTTAATGTGTCAAACTTATGATTAAGGTCATTGTAGGAGCAGTCCACTTGCGTCTTCAATTCAGAAAACTTCTTCGAAGTGTCCATAGTGTCATTAGCTTGACTTTGTAGAAGTTGTTGCAGCATTGCTTCAATGTTGGAAGGTGAAGCTTGAGGTTTCTTAGGGGGGAAACCAAGAGGAACACCAACTTGTTATTGCTGCTGAAAACCACCTTGTGGTTGTTGCTGAAAATCACCTTCTGGTTGTTGCTGAAAACCACCTTGTAGTTGTTGCTTTGGAACAAAACTACGATTCTGAGCATAATTGATGAATGGCTGAATATTTTTTTGCCGCGGTGGTGGAGAAACTTGATCTTGAGGATTGGCCACATTGTTGCTACGGTAGGAAAGACCAGGGTTATTCGAGAATTTGAAGAAACCCTTGTTAAATCCTCCTTGATTCTGAACATAGCTAATCTCCTCGTGTTGTTCAGCCTCCCCAGCTTGGATCAAAACTTGCTCTTTCTCACTGATGAAGTGAAAATGTTGTTGTTTTCCAAGAAGGAACTTATCCAACTTATCATTCAAAGACTTTATGTCTCTCCGAGTTTTGTCATCAGAATCATTTATGCCCCTTAGAGTTCTATCATAGTCTTCAGAGTAGATCCCATAAGACTGTGCCACATTTTCAACAAGTTCCCATCCTTCTTTTGTGTTCTTGTTCAGAAATTTCCCATTGCTAGTTGTGTCAAGAAGCATCTTGATCTTTGATAATGCTCCTTTGTAGAGAGTACTGAGAAGAGACTCTTTGTTGAAACCGTGGTGATGGCATTGCAACGTATACCCCTTGACCATCTCCCAGGATTCATATAATGTCTCGGCATTATTTTTTGAAAAACCAGAGATTTCATTTCGCAATATTAATGTTCTTGAATTAGAGAAGAACTTGGCAAGGAAGGCCTTCTTGCAATCATTCCAGGAGGTAATGGAATTTTGAGGTAGAGCCTTCTCCCATTGATGAGCCTTGTCATCCAAAGAGAAATGGAAAAGGCGCAGCTTGAAAGCATCCTCACTGACACCATTAATCTTCGTAAGACCATAGAGTCTGTCAAACTCATTAAGATGATCAAGGGGGTCCTCTATTGGTAGCCCGTGGAATTTGTTCGCCTAAACCATCGCAATCAAGTTGTGCTTGATTTCGAAATTGTTTTGTTCACAGCTGGTGAAGCAATCCCATGACGTTGAGTGTGAATATTTGGAGCATCATCAGTACCAATAGGTCGCCCACCAGGAGGTACATTGTTGTTATTATTCTTCATTTGCAAATCCAACCGCCTCAAATTATCCAAACGTTCTTTTCTCGTCTAGCTCGAGCGTGTTCCCGTTCAAGAGCATGAATGTCGTCAACGAGCGGAATTAAGTTAGTTGGTCCTATGCTTCTGGAGTTCATACACCGGAATGAGCTATTGACTCAAGTTGTGATGATGCAAAGAATCAGACAGTGCTATAAGTACCTGAAAACAAAGAAAACAAAGTGAGAAGGTATGGAGAAAAAGAACTTGATCTCAATAGATCTAAAATCCAGAATGTAACAAACAAACACCCAATCGGCAACGTTTCCAAATTGATAGTAGGATTTTTACTAGTTCAATTTCTATTGTACTATCATCGTCATTGTAGTTTAATAGATTTTCAATCCAATCAGGTGAAGCTATTATCCAATCTAGATACAATCAGATTTACTAATTCAAGTCAAACAATTAAAAAGGTTTACCTGGCAATCCTAAACAAACAAAATAGACATATGAACTAAAATGCATAAACAAGATGTAATAAGATGAGTAACATGCAGAACAAATGAGTATATGAGACTAGAGTAAAATCAGAAAATGAAAGTTCCTAAGGATGGGGGTAATTTATCAGTGATCCTTCTTGATCAACCTAGATGCTTAACATACCTCAAGCAAGATCCAATCCCTATACAGTAGATTCAGAAACAATCAAGTTCAATCTCTTGATAAATGATCTAAAACTAAGCAATATCCAAACCTAACTCTCGTTAACGGAACACTACCTAGCAGGCATGAAGAAACAATCTATTCAAGTCAATAAACACCCTAAATAAGCATTCTCTTGGGTTAGGAGTGTAAATCTTTGAAATCATTTTGTTCAGGCATTTCATCAAACACCTTTTGGGTGAGGAAATGCCTAAGATCATATTTCAATTGATCAAAGAGAAATAGGCGTTAGGAACAATGAAACAAAATGAATTTATGAATGATAAAGCTTAAACATCTAGGAGATTCAAGGAATCAGCACCAACCTACCCCATCCTTAGAAAACAAGAAAACTACTCACTACTCATGATGATCACGAAATCACAAAACCCAAAAAATGAAATAACTAAGAAAATCATCAAGATCAAGGATCAAACTCTCAAAAACAACAAGAACATAAAGATCAGAAATCCAGAAACTGATGATCAAGAACAGAAAGAACGGAAACCCCGAAAACAATGATTAAACCCATAAAATAATGATCAAACCCAAAAAAATAAAATGAAGAACATAAATGAAAGATCACCATGAACCATATATTCATGAATTTTAAACTAAAATAAGCATAAATCCAAAGAAATCATAAACAAAAACATGATTTATAGAAAGATATTGGTTTGATCTTCCAAGAATATTCAAAAGCATAAACAAAGAGAAAAACCTAAAATAAGAGCATAAAATAAAGGATAGGTTCAAATGGAGGCGTGTTTAGTGTTTATATATTCGTTTATGAAAAACCCTAAACCACTAAAAGTCAAACAATTATAATTTGCATGGTTCAGCTTGAGATGTGATCGAGCTGTGATGGTCGAGTGCTTGGCTTGTTCTCAAATTGATGAAGACTTGGCCATGGATGGACTTAACTTGGCCGGATGGTGATCGAGTCGTGATCGATTTGGCTTGGTTAAGTGCTGATCGAGTTGTGCACGAGACTTGGCCGAGTTCTGGTTTGATCATGGCACTTGGCTTGATCGAGTTGTACACGAGTGTTGGTCGAGTCGGACTTGGTCACGGCGCTTGATCGAGCCTTGATAAAGTTGAACTTCTCGGCTTTGCCACAGCGCCTGATCGAGTCTTGATGGTTGGATGGTCATCAAGTAGCAACTTGTCTCGGCTTGGCCTTGGTTCTGCTTTTACTTATTTTCTTCAACTTGTCCATGATGTTCTGAAAGTTTACAAAGTACCTGAAATATCTTCAAAATGCAGCATGTATGCAGTGCTAATGCAAAATTGATGATAAATGCATTCCTAAAACATGTAAAATGCAACGACATCATTAGTAAACATGTTTTTGTTATGGTTTTGCCTATTTATCCTCCCTTATTTCCAAGTGTTTTTCCGGAAAAGATCATAGAGTTCCAGGAAACAATAACAACAAAAAAAATTAAAAAAAAATATGCCAACATAAAAAGAGAAAGAAAAAAATTCAAATAATATATCTTCTTTTATTACCGAACTCAGCATTACACTTCAAAACCTTCCTCTCAACTCAACATGTATAGTAACTACCCTTGCAAGCACCGAAAAAGAAGTAGAGCAACAGAAACAACAGCGAACTTCCAAGAAGCATAATTACTTATGTCTTATAGATCCGTGCTAAAGAAAATTAGAGTAATGGTTGGTCGACCATGGAAATATTTAGTTTGGCTCAAGTTCTTGTCAGCCATATTTGAAAACGTGAATCTTTTATCTGATTAGCCCCAGTCCAAAACTCCATTTACATAGTGTGTAATAAATTATCAAAAACATAAGAGATATGATCACCAAGCTAAGACTATGATTGAGATGATGAAGAACATTGCAGAAAATCTTGAGAGCTTAAGATGCTTCGGAAAAATATCAGAAAAGACATTATCTTTTAAACTAAAAGAGGGTGATGATCACTTATGATAATTACGCAATCTACAAAAAGTTCCTATCCATGTAATCTTACAAGTTCTTTATATATTTTTTTTTTTCATTTTTGTAGGTTTCATTAATATTTTTAAATTTAAAACTATAAGCTACACATGTAACATAAGTTAAGGTACATTTATATGCTAAAATTACATATGTAACTTTGAAAGATATTTGTTAATGTAGGAAATCTTGATTCTGATATTTGTTAATGTAGGAAATCTTGATTTTGATATTAAGAGAAATACTGTCAAACTTCTTTATTATTATTATTTCAATGTTATGTTTTACAATGAGAATGAATTTTTTTTTTTTAAAGAGTTACAAGACTTGATGAGCAAACTAAATTAAATGAAACCATAAATGCTTAATATTCTAATAAAACTATAAGCATTTATGTTTTCATTTAATTTAGTTTGCTCATCAAGTCTTGTAACTCTTTAAAAAGAATATTCATTCTCATTGTAAAACATAACATTGAAATAATAATAATAATAAAGAAGTTTGACGGTATTTCTCTTTTGTTTGAGCTATAACTCATTTTACTTGTTTATTTTAGTTGTGTGGATTTCCCTCTAAGATACAAGTGTTGAATTTTTATCTTTATGTGTGATTCACATAGATATCGGTTTGTGATATTATGTTAAAGTCTATCGCATCTTTGAGTGGTGATCTTCAATTCATCATCATCTTTATACCTTAAGAAAATTGTAAACTTAGTTCATCTTCTTAAGTCTCTTTCATCCTCGAAGATTTAATCATTAATAGGCAGTGAACCTTAGTCCAACTGCTAGTGATTCTATTATTGAGACTATTTCGCCCCCTTGGTCTTAAACAAAAAGAGATATAATCTTAGTTCCTTCTTCAAGTTTTTGTTCGAGATCGATAAGGTTCAACTTCCATTGGATCTTATATCATTTGTGTTCTTGAATATACATTATTTTATGTTATAACTATTGTTCTAATTAGAAACTATTTAGTTATGCTGAGTCGAAGAAGTGGTAGGTAGCATTGTGTTTGGTAAAAGATTAAACAGAAAGGTCGACTGCTGCAAACTTGTTCAAGAATGCAAAACCTCTAGAGATATGAGTAAAAGAACTAAAACCAAAGATTATACATATTCCAAACATAAAAAATAAGCACGAAAACGCTCATGTATATGCTCAGACATAGGGGTATCAAACGGGATGACCTGTCTATTTGGTCCACTCTACAACGGGTTTGATTTTTTTTACCCGTGACGGGTTGATCCGCAAAACCTGTGGACAACTTATATATTATCCAAGCCAACACCCGCATATTTTGCAGTTTAGCGGGTTGGTCCGAATACACCATATTTATACTTAGATTATGTAAGAATTAAAATAAAAAATGTAAAAAATTTAAATTTAGCAACTTAATTAAGTGAAAAATAATTTAGATATTTGTATTTTTTATAAGTATTTTAATTTTATACACTAAAATTTTATGTTTTATTACATAGATTATAGATTATGATTGATTAAATACATAAATTATTTATAATTTAATTATCTTTTGTTTAAACTAGTTGTCCGCGGATCGAACTGCCAACCCGCAGAAAAAAACCATTAAACATGTGGTTCGTGATGGATCAACATGTGAGGTCCGTCTTTTCATGAACATAATTTTTTTGTCCAAATCCACTAAATGGCGATCCGGATTGAATCTAACCCGCAAATTTTACCCTGTCTTGACACTTTACATGAACACTATCCTAATAATAGTAATGATTAAATGTCAAGAATATCCGACCTTTCACATGTCATTGTTACAAAAAGATTCGTGTATAACTTATAAAAAAACTTTATAAAAATACAAAAACTTATTGACTATTTAACGGACGGCATATAAAGTATGGAGCTTCAAAACTAATGAAAAGTATAGCAGCTAATCAAATGGGTTATCTAATATATATAAATTTAATCCAAGTAATGTTCATGTGTCTTGATTAGCGGCGATAACCGGCCAGCCATGTGGCTTGTCTTATCCGCCAAAAGTCAATGCCCAAATCAATGTGCTTCGAGCTATGCCATCCTTAAACTTCCCACTCTTTCCATATATTTTATTTTTTGTT
>OVBE01001741.1:0-34537 GCA_900406425.1 Iberis pinnata
TGCATAAATATCATTCACGTGAATGCATATCATTCACGTGAATGCATATCATTCACGTGAATGCAAATCATTCACGCTGTTGTTATATCATTCACATGTTTCATTCATATGAATGTATATAATTTACGTGAATGTGTTTAATTCATAAACTAGAAACCAAGATTTTAAAATTTTATGTTAGATAATATTAAAAGGAAATGACTTATTTCCTTATTCGAAGGAAACTATTAATAAGGAAATAAGTAGAATCATCATGAATAAGAAAATGTGTAGATAATATTAAAATTTTATTTAAGATTATGGAAATAAGTTTAATCAAAATAATTTAGGATATAATAGTAATTGTGTAAGATGAAAATACCCAAATACAAATGGATTTAAAACATACCTTTTTCCAAATTATGAAACATAAATGTGTCTATATAGCAAATTTTATATCTTGTGGATTCTTATTATCCCTTCTTCATCTCCTTCACTCTTTTGATGAAATTCGTTTTACTTTCTTTGCCCATCGTAATGGCATCCAGAAACTCACAATCGTCGATGGTGAATCGCATGAACGATGATCCACCACATGCACCTCTAAGGATTCCAGGTTTTGATAATTTAAGTATCATTAGCTAATTCAACCTGACGTTTGTCGACTGTGTTTTGAATTCAGTGGTACATAGGCATAAGATTGGCTCTCTTATTACTTTTCCTCCTATAGTCTAGGAATGTGACCGTCATGTTCACGACACGGATGCTGGTAACGGTAGGTTTATGTTCAATTTCGAATCGGTTGAAGATATGGAAATAGTTCTTGAAAATCGTCCATATCACTTTGATAAATTGATGGTTGCACTTGATCAATGGATCCTACCATCCAGATTGATTAATTTGCATCAATTTTTTTTTGGGTTACTAAGCTTGGAATTCCAGACCATTTTCGAGTTGAGAAGACTTTACGCTCAATTGGTGAAGATTTGGGCGAGTTGATCTATGTGGATCCGGATTTTATGCGGATTAGAGTGGTTTTGGATGCTTCGGCACATTTCTGTTTCTCACGCGCAATTGAATTTGCGACTGGAGAGAATATTATTGTTCGATTTGCTTACGAGAAACTAAAGAATTACTATTCTTTCTATAGCACATTATCACATGCCCTCAACTGTTTGTCCAAGAAAGAGGCAACATGATCAAAATCATTAGGAGATAGCAGATAGCAAAAACCGTAATGGTGACAGAGCTAAAAGACGCCGCCGAAGAAATCAGCAGCGCCCTCGTGGAGGGACACGTCTAGTCCAGGTGGTTCAGGATTTTCCGATTCTAGCTACAGTCTCCGCTACGAAGTCGTCTACCTCTAGACCACGTCCATTGGTTCGCCGGAACCTGTTTCCTTTGGCTCCCGTTTTAGCTCAGCCGGTGTTGGAAGCGCATGTTGCTGGAGGTGTTGGATCCTCATTTTCTTAAACGCATGCCCATCAAGCAGAATCCAATTTGCAAGCGTCCTCATCTGTATGCCCAAAAATTCCAATCAATGAGTTTGGTTCCACAAAAGAGTGGGTTCTTGCTGCTTTTGGGCCTCATCCGACAAGCCCACCGTATACTTCCCAACACCCTCTTATGAATTTTGAAGGAGGTGATATGTTGCTGGGTGCAACTTCTAGTGGGCCATCGAGGGCGCTCCAAGATTCGTTGTCGTTTATATAGAGTAATGGGGAACAAAGAATGGCATGAGCTGTTCTCACAGGTATATATTTTGGGTTTATGGTATATATTTTGGGTTTATGGTTTAGGTTTAGGGTTTAAGGTTTGTATTTTGGGTTTATATTTTGGGTTTAGGGTTTATATGTTGTTTACGGTTTATATTTTGTTTAGAGTTTAGGTTTTGGGTTTAGGGTTTATATTTTTGGTTTAAGGTTTTTATTTTGGGTTTAGGGTTTAAGTTTTTGTGTTTGAGGTTTATATTTTGTGTTTAGGGTTTATTTTTTGGTTTTGGGTTTATATTTATATTTAGGGTTTATATTTTGGGTTTAGGGTTTATATTTTGGGTTTAAGGTTTATATTTTGGGTTTTGAGTTTACATTTTGGGGTTTTGGGTTTACATGTAGGGGTTTTGGGTTTATATTTTGGATTTTTGGGTTTACATTTAGGGGTTTTGGGTTTATATTTAGTAGTTTTGGGTTTATATTTTGGGGTTTTGATTTATATTTTGGGATTTTTGATTTATATTTTGGAGTTTTGAGTTTATATTTTGGAGTTTTGGGTTTATATTTTGGGGTTTTGGGTTTATATTTTGGGGTTTTATAAATTATATGTCTGTTTTAAATCATTTTAATCATAAAAGATGTAAAAAAAATATGTGTTTTTTATAAGATTTTGGAATTTAATTATTTTAATTTATATGTTTTAGATTGTAAAAAAGGGGAAGTGGGGTGAAGATTTATAATTAAAAAAAAAAACATTATTGTGAGAGGGAGAAAGAAACGTGAGAGAGAGGATTAAACTTAAGATAGGATAAACTTATGGGTAATTGCATTAGATAACAATAACATACCCTATAATTAACAAAATGACATCTACTCTCTAAGTTTACTATACAACTTTACATTAATTCAATTTTACCCTTTCTCTCTCTCTTCACTCTCTCTTATTCTCACTCTCTTTTACTTGTTTGTTTTTTTCATTCCCCTTGCCAGAATATACGAACGATCTTTTGGTATACGAATTACTGTAATTTATTTATTGAGTTTAGAGTTTATATTTTGGATTTGGATCTATATTTTGGGTTTAAGATTTATATATTTAGGTTTAGGGTTTAGATGTTTGGGTTTAGGGTTTAGATGTTTGGGCTTAGGGTTTATATTTTGGATTTGTGGTTTATATCTTAGAGTTTATGACACTATTCACTATTTTATAAATATAAGTCCATTTTAAATAATTTTAGTCATGTTATATGTAGAAAAAAATATGTGTTTTATTTGTAACATTTTGTTATTTAATATTTGAAATTTTATGTTTTTATTGGGTTTAGAAAAATATTGGATAAAATGTGAAATTAGGGTTTAGGGTTTATATGTTTGGGTTTAGGGTTTATATTTTGAGTTTACGGTTTAAATTTTGGGGTTAGGGTTTAAATTTTGGGGTTTAGGATTTAGATTTGGGTTTATATTTTGTCTTTTGATTTTTGGGTTTAGGGTTTTTATTTTGGATTTTAGGTTTATATTTTAGGTTTATATTTTGGAGTTTTGGGTTTATATTTTGGGTTTTAGGTTTATATTTTGGGGTTTTGAGTTTATGTTTTGGGGTTTTGGGTTTACATTTTGGGGTTTTAGGCTTATATTTTGGGTCTAGGGTTTATATATTGTGTTTATATTTTGGGTTTATATTTGGGGTTTAAGGTTTATATTATTTCAATAGTTTGACTATTATGTTTATATTTTGGGGTTTTTAGTTTATATTTTTTGTTTAGGATTTATATTTGGGGTTTTGAGTTTATATTTGGGGTTTAGGGTTTATATTTTGGGATTTTAGGTTTATATTTTTGGGTTTTGAGTTTTTATTTTTTCCAGTAGTCCGACTATTATGTTTAGTAGTCCGACTATTCCTAGGTTAATATTGTATTAAAATTGTTTACTATTCACCATTTAACAAATATAAATCCGTTTTAAATAATTTTAGTCATGTTAGATTCATAAAAAAAATTATGTGTTTTTAAGTAAGGTTTTATAATTTGATTATTTGAATAAAAATGTTAATCTTTAAAAACAATTGAAATGGTGAAAAAAACAAACAAGAGAGAGAAAGACATGAAGCCATGTAGACTGCATACTTGCGCGAGTGGACTGCAAACTTGCGCGAGTAAACTGCACACTTGTGCGAGTAGACTACACACAAAGGCTGTGTAGAGATATCAGTTGCATATTATTACGTAACAATCTAATTATACACAAATATGTATATTAAACTAATTTACCGAAACAAAAAAGTTATTCCACAAATTAACCCTAAGCTTATTATATTCACCAAATCTAAGAATATAGTCGATGTGTTAGTTACTTAATATTACTCATACTTTTGTATATACAACTAATTGACCCTTGATTTTACACATGGTTTGTTTTAATGACAAAATTTTTGGATGAAAAAAATAAGAGTTGACGACCTATTTCCCCCTCGGAAGTATCATATAGCATCGGATGTACCCTCACTTAAGACTTAGTGCTATTCAATTCTGTTATGAAAATTAAATATTTAGATACCCCGTACTAAATCATATAGATTTAAAAACTCATAATCGATGATTTTGTCGGTTTACCATGTAAACCATATATTAAACCGAAAATCTTGATTTTTTCAATTTCATGAAAAATATAATTTAATAATAAAATAATAATAAAATGTAAAAAATAGCTAAATATATTAAAAACAAAAATATAAACAAAAATTATAAAAAATACAAAAGTATAGAAAAATTACAGAAAAATAAAAAATATTTTTAAAAATTTATGAATAATTAGAGAATTTAGAAAA
Source organism: Iberis pinnata (assembly GCA_900406425.1). NCBI lineage: Eukaryota > Viridiplantae > Streptophyta > Magnoliopsida > Brassicales > Brassicaceae > Iberis > Iberis pinnata. Next base: position 4,516 of record OVBE01001741.1, read on the forward strand.
TTGTAAATAAATTATTAAAAATTATAAAAACTTGCAAAAAAACAAAAAATTATAAATACTTGCAAAATTTAAAAAAAGTTATAAAAAGTCATAAAAGTTAATAAATTTAGTAAATTTTAAATAAATTTTAAAAAAATTTTAAAACATGAAAACATAAAAAATTATAAAAAACTTGCAAAAAATTACAAAAAATAAAAAAATATGAAACGTTATAAAAATATAAAAATTTAGAAAACTGTAAAAAATATTAAAAAATCCAAAAATTCTAAAAAGTTATAAAAAACTTGCAAAAAGTTACAAAAAATAAAAAAGTATAAAAAGTATAAAAAATTATAAAATTAGTTTTATTATATATTTTATTTAAAACTTCGGAAAGTAACATCTTTCTTAGAAGAAAATGTAAGTACCTTTGGAAAATTATAGAACTATATTAAATTATTTTTAAAAATAAAATATAATATAACTTGGGTGTTACTGATTAATTTGGACGATATAGACCATTATACGAACAATATTACAATTGTGGTGGATGAGGGAGAATAATGTGTTTAAGTTTTTTTATTTAGACAACTTCTTTTCTTTATAGAAAATAAACTATTCAAAAGCAATTTTTTTATAATTTTTTATTATTCATAATTTTCCATGATGTTCCATCTTTTTTATAATATTTTCTCAATTTTTTAAAAATTTAAAAATTTTAATAACTTTATAACTTTTTATAATTTTTATATATTTTATATTTTTGTAATTTTCTATATACCTTTTTATAATTTTTATAATTTTTTATAACTTTTATAAATTTTATACGTTTTATATTTTTATAATTTTTATGATTTTTATATTTTTATAACTTTTATGTTTTTTATGTTTTTAATATTTTTCGTAAATTTCTATATTCTTTTTATAATATTTTATAATACATATATGTTTTATAATTTTTATGATTTTTATAATTTTTTATAATATTTATAGTTTTCTATGTATTTTTATATTTTTTTATAATTTCTTATATTTTTTATAATTGTTATGATTTGTATATTTTTTATATAAATTTATGTTTTTATCTTTTTTTATATATATTTTTGTAAATTTCTATATATTTTTATAGTTTATATATATATATATATATTTATAACTTTTATGATTTTTATATTTTTATATTTTTTTATTTAATTATAGTTTTTATAATTTTTAATAATTGTTTGATGTTTTTGTATTAATTTTTTTTAATGTAAATTAAATCCTCGGTTTAGTCAATCAAAATGGTTATTTAAGAATAGTAAACCAACTAAACCAATAGGCGGGTGTATTATAGTTTATAACATTATTATAAAAGGTTTATAATTTATAAGATTTAATACGGGGGTGTCTAAGTATTCAAGTTTTATAATAGGATTAAATAGCACTATGTCTTAAGTTTGGGTGCATTTGGTGCTATATGATACTTCCGAGGGGTAAATAGGTCGTCAGCCCAAAAAATAATGGCAAAAGTACTTACTTTACCCAACCTTTTGTTTTATTGACGCGGGTAACCCAACATTTTTTTTAATTACTGGAGGGTGGAACATTTTCGTTAAACCCGACAGTACCCCTAGATCATGAACAAACAAAAACGCTAGAAAAAAAATTACATAGAGGAGAGAGAAAAGTTACTCTATATTTACGTAAATGCCACCGCGTTCGCTGGGTGCAAAAAAATATGCGAGATTTTGTTATGCAGATTTGTTTGTGTTGCATATTTCTTTTCGCCGATTTGGTTACCGAAAATTTTTTTGTGTTGCAGATTTGTTTTCTCGCAGATTTGTTTTCGAAGATTTGTTTGTCTACTTGGCCTACGTCACTTCTACGTCACCACAAATTTTTCTACGCCACCACATATTTTATTTTTTGCAGATTTTTTGTCACAAATTTTACATTTACATTGCAAATTCGTTTACATTGCATATTTGTTCTCGCAAATTTTTACTTACATTGCAAATATCTTTACATTACATATTTGTTTTCTTAAACTGAAAATTTATTTTTTGTCCTCGAAAATTTTTTTGATATTGTAGAATTTTTTCATTGCATATTTTTTTACTGCAGATTTGTTTTTTGTCGTCGCATAGTTTAGCAGTTTCTATAATTTCCAAAATAACCCCTTTGCCTGCAATTTTATTTTAAATTAGCAATGGCTACAGTTTTGTTGCACACGTTACCGCATATTTATTTTCTTACTCATCTAACCCTCACTTTACCGCATATTTTTCTAAATCAATTGACCGCAGATTTTTGAAAATCTGCGGTCCTTGTATTGCAGATTTTTGAAAAGCGTGGCAGATTTTTTTGCTTAGTGAATTAGACGACGTCATTTTTCTGTTTATAGTACGCCCCATGTAAGTCTAAATTTGTCGTACATCTTCATCGTTGACATCTTAAATTTCCTCAACCATCCGTCGACATCTCCAATCTTACATCTTCAATTTTTTTAATTTCAACCGTTAATTGAAGATAAGAAATGACGAATGTTCAAATTATTCTTGTTTGTGGGAAGTGGATGTTTGGTAATGGGAAGAAATTGTTTGTCGTCAAAAGCAATCGGGGTTCTATATCGCTTTTAGCATAAGAGAAGATGACATTCGAAGAATTGGTGGATATAGTACTCGAAGACTACCAAATAGAGAGGGGCCTTTACGATGCGGATTTGAGCTACATGTTACCTAAGAAGGTTTTGAAGTGCTTATCTCCGGATTAACCTTCTGTGTTTGTAATGAATACTAGAAAATTGAGAACATTTATATGTCAGTCGAACAAAGAATCCGTACATCTCTATGTTGAGATCAAACCTTATAGTTCACAAAAATTAGCGGGTGCAGCTAAGGAGGATCCACAAACGAGAATTCCTGCAAATAATAGAGCTATTATAGAAGAAGATACAGATGAAGATAGTGCAGAGGAAGAGGATGAGATAAGATTTGATTATTGCAATGATTCTGATGGAATAGAATATGATGATGAGAATTACGCAGATTACAAAATTAATGTTGAGGACGTTGAAGAGGAAGAGAAAACAAATATGATGTGTCTGTCTTCCGTCTACATCTGTGATGGTAATCGTGATGAACACTTACCAACTTTCCATATTGATTCTTTGAAAATACAAGTAGGTGATTGTTTTGACACAAGACATCAATTGGAGGAAAGGTTGAAAATGATGACCGTGATTGAGAGGTTCGATTACAACATATTTACAAATCTACTCCCTACTTGTGAAGTGTGAAGTGTGAAGTGTTGGCTAAGCGGTTGTGTGTGGAATCTCCAAGATACACTAATAGACGATTGACCTAGATTTCATGTGCGTACTTACACTTCAAAATGTACATGTTCAGTCACAGAGAGAGCGTCGAGATCGCCGGAAGAAAGCCATGAGATACTAGCAATGTTGTACAAGGACTATGTTGGTGGTGTAGGGCATACTGTGTTGCTTATGCACGTTGTGGATGCTTTGAATAAACAATTTAGCATTAATGTAAAGAAAACTGCAGATTTATTTTTGAACTACATATTTATTTATTGTGTTGCAGATTAATTTTCACGTTAAGTTACAGATTTATGTTATCATTGCAGATTTTTCTTTGGAGATTTAGTTTTGTATTGCATATTTATTTTCATTTATATTGCAGATTTAATCCCCTGTACTAAGTTGAATACTGAAAGGCTTACAGAACACTAAGGCATGCGACTGATTTAGTGAGGGGCATTCCTGAGGAAGGTATGCGCAACTACCTGCGTATCTGAACATGATTCATAGAACAACTCGGGGACACACACCATTTTTTCCTTTGATGAAGATCAAAGATTCAAGAATTTGTTCCTTTCATTTAGTGCAAGTATCAATGGATTTCCATTCATTCGGAAGATGGCCATTGTTGATGGTACTTTTTTGGAAGGAAAGTATAAGGGAACACTACTTACCGCGACAGCACAAGACGGAAATTTCCAAATATTTCCTTTGGCCTTTGGAATTGTTGATACTGAAAATGATGAATCGTGTTTATGCAGTTAAGTTGCATGATTCTGGATGACGAAAGCCTTGCAATTATATCGGACCGTCACAGATCCATCGGAAGAGCCATTTGGCTCGTGTACATAAAATCCAGATGTGGGATATGCACGTATCATTTGTACAAAAACATATTGGTTCGTTATAGGGTGACGAAGCATTCTGTTTGATTAAACAGGCTGCACATGCATTTAGACTTGTGAATTTTTAAACCGCGTACGATAAGATTAAAGAGATCAACCCTGAACTTCACGCGTACCTTAGAATGCGGATGTCAAAATGTGGACGCGCGTGCATTTCCCAGAGGAAAGATTTAACCTGTTAACAACCAACATTTTTAAAACAATGAACAAAGTACTTTCGCCGGCAAGGACTTTACCCATCGTTCGACTTCTAGAAGTTATATGATCGATGATGATAAGATGGTTTGTGGGAAGGAGGGCAGATGCGATGAAAATGAACACACGGTTGACATGTGGAACTTAGAAATTGCTAGAGGTAACTCCGAGAATGAATCATTATTGTATTTTCATATATGGTTCATCGTACAATAAGTATTTGTATGTTTGCAGAGTCGAGTGGAATATCCTGAGCTTCTATCAGTTTAGGAAATTGATGCAGATCAAGTTCAAGTAACATGTCCTACATCACTTCATGTTGTCAACTTAAGGGATAAGAAGTGTTCATGTCATAGGTTTGATATGGAGCGAATACCGTGCGAACATGGAATTTCGGATGCAGAGAGACGACAAGTATCTCGTATTTCTTGTTGTCACCCATTCTTTTCCAAGGACTACCTCGTGAAGTCTTACGAAACACTCATTATGCCGATAAATTTTGGAGAAGCAATATCGGCCGATGTTTTGAAGACTGTCAAGCCTCCACCTATTAAGGCACAACCGGGTAGGCTGAAAAAGAGAAGAATGAAGTCCGCAATGGAGAAGGCTTTGAAGAATAAACGGTTCTACTAACAAAACACCTGTGGATTTTGTCATAAGAAGGACCATAATCGAAAAACATGCAGCACATGTTAGTGCATTCTTCACTTTCCTTAATGTTTGAACAATAATTTTTGGGTTTTATCTGTCTTAACTTTCATAAATGTTTGTTATAATAAACATGCATCTTGTCATGTAAAAAAATATGCAAGAAAAAAAAACTTTGCAATAATAACATAAGTCTGCAACATTAACATATTCTGAAAAATAAATTTGGAACACAAAAATAAATCTGCAACACAAATACAAATCTACAATACGAAAATAAAAGTACATTAGAACAAAAAACAAATATACAATTTCAAAACTAGTTTTTTTATTAGACTATTAACTTCCAACCGATCACATTTACGTTTTACCATAAATCCCTTCACCTTCCTATTCATAAATGTATCTCACACAATCGTAACTCCTCGAAGTTACTCTCCAAATTCGACTCTTCTATAAATTTCTATGTTATTAAAAAAAACTTTTCAGTAACGTACTTTCTACAAAAACGTAATGTATTCAGATATGTCGGTAGTTCCTCCTTATTCAAACCGATTAGAGACCAGGGTCAATGCCATTCTTATTTTTTCTGAGCAAGAAAACCTCCTACTTCTAAATCCTGGTCTTGGTATTAATCCAGATTAAACTAATGTTTCGTTATTTAGATTTCTACAAAATCTTGGGCAGACGATCCCTGCGATTCTTAAAGTTGGATGAGTTCATGCGTGGCCAACTTACTACTTCATTCCCGATCATTTTAAGGAACAATGGTTTCTTAAACTTTTTGTAAGCATCATAATCTAACTTTCCATAATAGACATTAAAACAAGAATAACCCTTTCATTATGTCTTTTTGTTTAGGAAACAAACACGTGGGTGGGAACGACGACATAATATGCTTGTTTGAAGTTCTTTTAATATGGTTGCGAGAATGATTTTCTTCATAATATGCGTTCATTAAAGAGGACTTGGGAGCATGGTGGCGAAAAGCCTACGTGGATGTTAACCAGAGTTTAGCTTGATCTTGTACATATGTTTGAGGATTTTGGACCTGATGATGTAGGATTTCAAATGTAATTTAAAAATTTAATATTTGTATGTCACTTATTTATGTTAATTCAAATGAATGAAGATAATACTGCAATAGAAGAAAAATAAATCTACAACACAAAAATAAATTGACAAAACAATGATAAATCTCCAGTGCAAATAAAAATAAATCTGCAATACAGAAAATAAGTATGCAATACATAAAATAAATCTGTAATACACAATAAATCAACAACACAAAAAGAAAATAAATCGGTAGTACACAATAAATCTGCAATACACAATAAATCTCAAATGTAAATAAAAATAAATTTGTAATAGAGAGAATAAATCTGCAATACAGAAAATATATATGCAATGTAAATGAAAATATAACTGCAATATATAAAATAAATATGCAACATAATCCAAAAAATATAATGCAAAATTTGACAACTGTTTTGATTAGACTGAACTATCAACCGTACACATTACTATCCTTCATCTTTTCATTCATAAATGTATCTCTTACCATTATAAATATTGTTAGGCATCATATTGTTAAGAAAATGACGAGGTTTACAATCGCAAGTCTGAAAATACTTTTTAGTATTTCTCATCTTTAAAAAATCTGGTTATTTTCTCATTTAACTCTCGCTCCAACAGTTTTAACTATCATATTTGATTCATTTATTAGCATTTTTGTTTTGCAGTTATAATGGACAAGGGAAAAGCAGTGGAGGTGAAGAACGATAAAAATGCTCATGCGAAGGAAATCCAACAACTCCATCACCATTAAAAATCTATAATGGTCATGCTGAACCAGCAAATCAAAGCAAAATAAGATGCGATGAAATGAAGGGTGAAGTACGAGAGGCAAAACGCAAAGGTCTGTCTCTTATAAAAGAAAAATATCGGCCGAACACTTCGATCTCCAGGCCGAGTGGGGCGAGGCTTTCGGAAAGAGAGGAAAAGATGAAAAAATGGGACGAGATCAAAATACAGAACGTTGGATTTGAGAAGATGTGTTGCAGTTTTATAATTTTTGGAGGACCATACGGTAATGAAGATAGATATAAATGTTCTATTAATTAATGTTTTTCTAGTAAGTTTTTATTTTTGTTTATCATATTTTGACTTCTTTTGATCTGCTCTGTCTACTCCATTATTTAGTGGATTTTTGTTTTTACTTTTGTTTATCATTTAGTTGAAGAATAACAAACTCATATCACCGGGATAATGGATTAGTTGATGCAACTTTTTTACTTCCGTGGTACTTCATTGTATATCTCAACACCAAGTCTTTCCTAGATGGCCTGAATATTCTCATCGCATAGACCATCAAATTTCCACCCCAAAGCAAGACACTCAATGAACTTGATAGAGTAAACAACACAATCTCCTGGATTTCAGTTCACTGGTACACTTTTCATACATATGTTCACCAAAAACTGAGATGCTTTGCTAGATGAATTAAGTGGTTCCACTATCTTTTATAAAATTGATCTTAAAAGTGGTTACCATCAGATTAGGATGAAGGAAGGTGATGAATGGAAAAATGCTTTAAAAACGAAATAGGGGATATATGAATGGCTTGTTATGCCATTTGGTTTAACAAATACACCTAGTACTTTTATGAGATTAATGAATCACGTGCTTAGAAACTTCATAGGAGTATTCGTTGCTATTTTTTTGATGATATACTGATTTATAGTAAGAATCTAGAAGAACATATTAGGCATATCAGTTATGTTCTAGATGTTCTTAAAAAAGAATCTCTCTATGCTAATTTTAGTAAATGCATTTTTTGTACATATAACCTTTTCTTCTTAGGTTTTGTAGTAAGTGCAGATGGTGTTAAAGTCGATGAGGAAAAGATAAAAGCTATCAAAGATTGTCCAACTCCTAAAACTGATGGAGAAGTAAGAAGCTTCCATGGACTTGCTGGTTTTTATAGGAGGTTTGTCAAAGACTTTAGTTATATAGCAGCACCACTTACTGAAGTGATTAAGAAAGAAGTGGGATTCAAATGGAAATAAGCACAAAAAATCATTTCACACCCTCAAAGAGAAGCTCACTAACTCTCCTTTACTTATGCTACCAGATTTCTTGAAAACTTTTGAAATAGAATATGATGCATCTGGTATAGGAATTGGAGCTGTTTTGATGCAGGATAAGAAACCAATTGCTTATTTCAGTGAGAAACTCGGAGGATCAACAATCAATTATCCTACTTATGATAAAGAGCTTTATGCATTGGTGAGGGCATTACAAACTTGGCAGCATTATCTTTGGCGCAAGAAGTTTGTCATTCACATAGATCATGAGTCACTGAAACGTCTTAAGGGACAACAAACACTGAACAAGAGACATGCTCGATGGATAGAGTTTATTGAAACTTTTCCTTACGTCATTAAGTATAAAAAGGTAAAGACGATGTAGTAGCTGATGCATTTTCCAGAAGGTATACTCTACTATCTTCTTTAAATTCTAAACTCATAGGATTTGAACTATTAAAGGATTTATACAAAACTGATCAGGAGTTTAGTGAACCTTACAAGAGGTGTGAGAAGTTTGCTAGTGGTAACTACTATAGGCAAGATGATTACCTGTTTTATAATCATAAAATTTGTGTGCCTAATGATTTTGTGAGAGAATTACTAGTCAGGAAATCTCACAGAGGTGGTCTTACTGGACATTTTGGTGTGACAAAGACTCATAAGCTTTACACGATCATTTCTATTGGTCTCACATGGGCAAAGACGTTGAGAAAATATGTGCTAGATGTGCTATTTGCAAACATTCTAAGTCTAAGGTTCAACCGCACGGTTTGTATTCTCCTTTACCTATTCCATTACATCCTTGGACTGATATCTCTATGGAATTTGTGGTAGGATTTCCTAGGATTAAAACTGGTAGGGATTCCATTTATGTTGTTGTAGATAGATTCTCTAAGATAACTCATTTTATAGCTTGCCATAAGACTGATGATGTTGTTAATGTTGCTAATCTATTCTTTAGATAAGTTGTGAGATTACATGTAATGCCTAGGGTGATAGTTTCTGATGAAGATACCAAATTTCTTAGTCATTTATGGAAAAAATTGTGGGCTAAGTTAGGTACCAAGCTGACATTTTCTACTACTTGTCAGCCTCAAACTGACGGTCAAACTGAAGTGGTAAATAGATCATTATCTACATTGATTAGGACGTTGGTAAGAAGTAATTTAAAGTCTTGGGAAGAATGTTTGCCTCATGTTGAGTTTGCTTATAATCATGCACAACATTATGCCACAATGTTTTCACCATTTGAAATTGTTTATGGATTTAATCCCTTATCTCCTTTGGATTTGATTTCTTTACCTTTAAGTGAACGATGTAGCTTAGATGGAAAGAAGAAAGCTAAACATGTTAAGAAGATACATGAGAAAGCTAAGCAAACCATAGAGCATTAACCAGATTGTATGCCAAACAAGCTAATAAGAGAAAAAGGAGATGATCTTTGAGGTAGGTGATCTAGTGTAGGTTCACCTAAGGAAAAAATTATTTATAGCTGAAAGGAAGTCTAAGTTGATGCCTAGAATCGATGGACCATTCAAAGTGACCAGGATAATCAACAACAATTCCTATCAAATTGATCTCCAAGGGAAGTATAATGTGAGTAACTCATACAATGTTTCTGATCTTATTCCTTATGTTACAGATTCAGACTTGAGGTCAAATCCTTTTCAAGTGGGAGAGGATGATGTGATTCCAACCAGCTACTCACAAGAAGACTCAACGAACGAAGAGATAGAGGAGATGTAAGACTTAGGAGAAGCTTTCAAAGTAGCAGATGGAGTTGTCACTAGATCTAAGGTTAAGAATTTAGCTAAAGGAGTCAAGAGTTTACTTAAGAGGATGCAACTAGGAAATTCAACACCAAGGGACATCTATACCTATGCAAATCATGAAGAATATCAAGGTAATACACTAAGTAACTAAACGGTTATCTTGCACTCTTTTCCTTTGCATGTTTTTGTCCCAATGGGTTTTCTATGCAAAGATTTTAATGAGGCTTGATAATTCACTTTCACCTAAGTTACTAAGTTAGTACTTGATCACAAGTAGAAAATATCTATTCTACTTAGAAAGTACTCAAAATTTGAATTTCAACTCAAAAACCATCTTTTGCATGCTTTAATTTTCTTTCCAACCTTTCCAAGAGAAGGTGCATATACCTTTCTCTTCTTCTATATAATGTGCACGACCCTACAATAAAAATCAGTTAATTTTCATTCTAAAACTCATATACTATTGATTCAAAACAATTCGAAGTGGTGAAAACCAAACCACCAGAATTCTGGATTCTCTTACAAGCGTAGTCTTTTGAGATCCAATCTACTCTCAAACAAGTTCACCATCTCTTGTTTGTTTTATTATCATTTTCATCTATATTTCGTCCATATTCCATTACCATCAAGTTCCAAAAAGTGTTTTTCACATATAGTTGTTATTTTGTGCAAATAGCTTCATTCAAAGATAAAGATCCAAGGAGAATAGAATCAAGATCGTATCAAGTTGTTACTGTTAGCTACTCTGCTTATGGTGGTAAACTTACCATGATTTTGGCAAGGATGCACTAATATATTATATTGATAATTGGAAAGTTACAACTTTTACTCGAGCGTGAAATATCATATCTAAGTGTAGTTGGATTTTGTATGTATCTTGCATATCGTATTCAACCTATTATATTTTCCATTAATCTTCTAACAAGTTTTAGTTCGTCTCATACATGAAGATATTGGAATTGGATCAAACATGTATTTCATTACCTACAAGGGATTATTGATTTATGATGATTTTAACATAAGACTCTAAATGGTCAAATGATTCGTTTTATAAATGCATGATATTTTTCATATCCATATAAAGCCCGATTATAAATATGATACATGTTCATAGTCGGAGGCACTACTATATCATGATATTCTCATAAACAAACGTTTGTCGTCATTTCCTCAAACCATACTAACATTATTAAATAACATAGAGCAAGAAAGAGAATATTATTGGGTATGGTTAAGATCAATCAATATATTCGTTCAAGTATTGGATATAAAAAATATTGCATGTGTTGCATAACGAAAGAATGATACATTTTTGTATCACGTATTTTACAAGTATAAAATTTCTGCAAAAAATAATATTTATCTACCCAAAAAATTATACTTATATTATGACAATGGTTTTATAGTAAACGGTAAATTAAATCTAACCTTTTATAAAGTAATAGAGTTTAGGCATCTCCTCTATTGCCCCAAAATGTGAGAAACCAATTCTTTTATGGGCACACTAGATCTCCTATACCCTTAATTCATTAACTTAACTCGATTGGACTAAATTAGCATTAGTGGGTGAGAAAAAAAAATTCCGTTTGAACCAAATTACAATGTTTTACGATTTAGATGACTAGATATGGTTTGAGTTCTCATCTGGTCTACATTTTTTAATTTCACTTCAATTAATTTTTTTTAAAAACTAAAACAAAAAATCTTGAAAGCGATTTCATCTCCTGATCCCAGCTCGCCATCGTCTCCTCCCAAATCCTCTTCTCCGGCTACGCAATCGGACCTCAACATTTTCACCTACGAGCATTTCTGTGGGGCAGGTCGGAATGCAGGTTAATCCTTCTTTTCTCCAGCGTGAGCTACATCTATCGATAAAAATAGGATTTAAGGTTTGTAATTGGATTTGATGAATTTGTCTCATTTGATTTGGTGCAAATTGGTGCTTTCTATACAATTCAAGAATATGGTTGAATGTATGGGAGTGAATTGTGCGTAGGTTTATGTCTATATCTCGATATCTCAATCGTACCCAAAATCAAGAATCCCACTTTTATATGTAAAACTTAGTATAACTAGTAGAACTCATAATCGTTATATACTAGGTAAAACTTAGTATGACTGTAGATAAATGGGTAGAACTGAGAACAAGTGGTATAACTAAAATTTTATTTTGTTGTTTTTAGCAGGATACAATGGCGAAACACGTGAGCGTACATTTCAAATTCACAGGGCGCATGTTTAGTGTAACCTTGAAGAAAAAGGTAGAGGATACAAGTTTGGCAATGATGGAAGAAAAATTGTATAAAAAGCTTGCATTGGATGAAACTAAAGTAAAACTATCATTGATATACATGTCGTTGGTGGTTGGATGTGAGGAACATCTTACTTTTTGTGATGATGAGAATTTTTTTTTGTTTACCTAACGTCCATTGATAGAGGAACCATAGATGTCTTTTGTTAGTAGGGGAAACACATATATATCATCAGTTAGAGAAGCTATGAAGAGTGGGCATAAGTTCAATTGGTATGAACTACAAAGTTTTGGAGGGAAGTGATGATGAAATTGGACATAATACCATAACTCTGTACGTAGAAGATGGACAAGCTAATGGTGATGGTACAAGAGGAGATGATTTTATGGATACAGACACGACAACTGAGACAAACACCGCGACTGAGATGGACACCGCGACTGCACGGATACCGGTGTGGATATGGATGCCGAATTAGAAGATAAGTATGTTGAGAAACCACATGTAGAAATATGTAGTCAGGTTGTAGAGAAATGGGAAGATGGATTGGGTCTGAGTAAGCTTCAAGAATTTCCAAGAAAGAAAGCAATTCAAGAGATGGTGGATAGAGCCGCATTTGGTCAATGCTTTCGTTATATAACGCCAAAGTCAGATCGCACACGATTGGTGTTAAAATGATGTGTGGCAAGCTATAAATGGGATTTGCGAGCTACAAGGATCCCAAAGACCGTAATATTTTATATTAGGAGGTACATGGGTGTGCATACATGTTCTCGGACTAGTCGAAGCCAAATTAACATGAGCAAGAGGAAAGGCTCATCAAAATTAGTTGCATCTTTTTTGAATGAGGAATATCCTGGAAAAGTGGGAACTCCTTTTCCGAGAGATATCATAGATCTCCTATACTTAAAATTTGGGGTAAAAATATCCTACTCCATAGCATTGAGAGGGGAAAATCTAGCTATTTGTTATTTACATGGTAATTCTGAACACAACTACAAGATGTTTCCTAGCTACTTGTACATGTTAGAACATGTCAATCGTAAAAACACCTTTGCCTTAGGATGAACAGGACCACAAGAGGGATGACAGACTCTTGATACACCTTTGCCTTAGGATATTACATACCTAAGGGAGTTGAAGGATATGACACACCTACAACATGAGTTTCCTTTCAGAAGAATGCTCAAACTTTATAGAATGACAACTAGGTGTAAAGGTTCAACCTTACAACAATTATATAGTAAAAATAAAGAAAAACATAAGGGAAAAAGAAAAGGGGCTGTGAGAAACAAAATGGGCTTCAAATTTCCGTCAGTTTAAGGTGTCGATGGCGTATGGGCCTTTTGAACTTGAGATGGGCTTTGGTCGTCTTTCTTGGTTTAGCTCTAAATTCATCTCATTTTTCCTTTGTGAGCCAATGTTTAATTCGCATAGACTCTTTGGTTCCACACTTAGGTAGCTTAGGTACCTAAGTTGCCTCATTAAAACCTGGAATGGAAAATCCATTTGGGACAAAACCAGACTCAGAAAAAAGAGTGCTACCTTGAGCCCCTCTAAGTGGGTAGACCATTGAGTTTGTGGACTTGTTGAAGAAGTCTTCTATCTTCATGAATCATGCTTCCATCCTCTTAGCTCCTTCTTTGAACTCCTTTTTAGCTATAAGTCCTTCTACAAGCTCAATTTCTTGCAAATCCATTTCTCATTCTTCAACTCCTAATTTAGAGCTTCTCAAAATTAGATCACGTCTTTTCCGTCGTCGTCGTCCTCACAAACATGCTTCACCTTCTTCACAAAATTTTCCTGTTTTTTCTCTTCCTCTGTTGGATTCTCCTTCCTCTTACCCCGACTTATTTCCATCATTTTTCACAAATTTCTCTTTCAATTTTCAGAGATGCGATGAGAGGATGATGGATTCTTTTTCGATTTTGACAGATTTTGGGGAAACTAGGGTTTGTCTCGAGAAAAACTGAAATTTGAATTTGAATTTGATTTCACTAAAACGACAAATTTCAGTTTACATTGGTTAAAGTGTTAGCCGATTTTGGTTTAATTGGTTCGAAAAATTTTCGGGTCGGGTCAGGGCGCTTGGATTTTACCAAAGTAAAAATTGTAATTATCTTAACTTTTTATAAATTTTTAATATTATTTCCTATTTATTCGAATTAGAAATAATTTAAATAATTTTCTTTTTATTATTGGTCTTCGATAGATTGACTTCTCACATTTTGAGACAATAGAGGAGATCACTCAATAAAGCCATGGGCATTACATTCAATTACAAAAAAAAAAAAAAAACTTGTCTATTTCATTTATTGAATATATACAGATCTTAAATCTGTAGAGAACATGAGAACTATAAATACCATCATTACATGTCTACGATGTAATCACAATCTAGTGTAGAGAATATAATATAAAAATAAAAAGAGAGAATTTAGAGATCAAAAGTGGGAATTTCAGAAGAGCAACCATGTGAGGCCTGATACAGCATTCTCGGCAACAAGTTTCTGTAAGGATCACTCTCTCTTTTCATTTTCAAATATTCAATGCATTGTTCGACCTCAGATTTGACTTGTAAGTAAATCTCTTGTGCCTTCCCTTTATCTCTCAGCTGCTCTTTACCTACAACGGAAAAAACGCCATTGCAGATAAGTGATTTGAAGTAGGAGATGTACAGATTAAACATACATACCTGCTGTTTCTATTGGTTTTCCAAAGTAATAGTAAAAACGCCCTGGAATCTTAGGAACAAGTCCTGGTAAATAGCAATCTTGGTTTCCTACTTCGCTCTCATCGCCTTCCCTATATAACGTTTAAAAAAGCAATGTTCATATGAGTTTCATTTGAAGAGTATATGAGAATTAGAGATGGTACCTTAAGTTTCCAGCTTCCTTTGTTGCATTTTCCATTAAATCCTTCAGGATAGGGATGTTCTTTTGATCATTGCCATCCAGGACAATCTGAAATATCCCAAAAGTTACTCGTAACCGAGGTATGACTAAATACAAATCTAAAATGTCAAATGCATCAATAGAAGGCGAGAATGTTGAGCAATGTATAAATCTGAATAGATTGTTCTTGGTTGCTAATATGCTAAACAAGAAAGCTTACATCGCAGATGTCGTCTTCTCCAATAACACCAAAAGGAACGATCTTTGCTCCAAATTTAGATGCAACTCTCACAAATTCGGCTTGTTCTGGCCAAAACAGCTTATATTCTTCACCCTGCAAAGTCTCACTGTAAATATAAAACTCTAAACAAAGAATGTTCAAGAAACCTTAAAAAAGTACCTTGTTGTGTAAAGCTTCACGAACACCTCCAGGATACAAAAGAACATGAGACTTTGAACGCAATAGTTTGTAGATATTGAAATTGGAGACAGGAACTCCACCCATTATCTTATATTTGTCAAAGATCTGAAGATCGACAAAGTCTTCATTTTTTGTAAAAATCAACGGATGTGCCAAACCTCGCAAGTGAATATTTCTCTCTTTCAAAAGTTGAGTTACCATTGGAGCTAATTCAAAACCCATTATCATGTGATAGCCAACGTACAGAACAGGTCCCTCTGAAGGTAATCCTTCGAGGCTCCTAACAACTTCACCATTTTCTAGAGTTGACAACATTACAGGAGAAGTACCATCTATTAGAAATCTGCACCACAGAAGTTAAACATTTAGTGCATACATAGAATTATAAGATCAATCTCAGAACATTTTGCATTTGACCTGTGGTCGTCGATTTGTTGTTTTAGCTCAAATGCGGTAGGCATAATGTAATCCGAAATGTAATCATAAGACTTCCCATGGCGATAAAGAGAAGTACACTTGATGATAGTAACCAGATCTACACCATCCTCCTAACATGACATGTAAAAGAGCATTGAGATGAGGACTGCAACAACCTATTGAAAGAATGAAGAGAGATCACTTACGAAAAAAAGAAACTGTCCATTGTCATTAAGCCTACGGACTATACATTTCGGCAACGTGCGCGATAATTTGTCAATGTCTTCTACGTTCACCAGCCATTGATCACGTCCACTGGAATAGCACAAGAAGATATTCTTATTGCACCAGACCTCTAAGCTGAACATCTTTTTTGCAAATAAAAGAGATTCATAATTTGGACCTCAAAAGTATAAGTGTTTCAGCTCTGACTGCATATATGTGAGAATCCGCAGATGCAATAGCAGACTTAAGCAGTTCCAGCTTCCAAAGCAGTGTGTCCTTAGGGAAGATCCTACTTAGAGTCTGCAATATTTTTATTTTTTTATCAAGTGTTGATCACAAAAACTGAAGTTACAAATGTATAGAAGATAAAGTGAAAAGTGCACAGATGATGAATTTTTAAGAAGGAAAACTTACAGGAAGATTTGCAGAAACTGCAAAGAGATCTCTGAGCATCCCTCCACCCACACCACCCAATCCATTTGTCAAAGCGTCTAACATTGCAGCCAATGGATCACCTACTTGATAAAACCCCAAGAACAAAGCATACACATGTTTGTCATATACATTTCTACCACGAAAATCAAGAGCATACTAAAACTGAACAGAATATGAAGATATACATTTTAAAGATCCACTTAAGTAAATATCAATAATAAAATTAGAATATGATAAGAGAAGAAAAAGTGTACCTTGCTTAAAACCAAATATTTCTTCCAACAGGATGGGAATTCCATCTGGTAAAACGTTTAGCAATCCTGATAGAGGCTGGGACATGAAGTTGTTGAGACGTGTGGCTGCAACAAACAATGTCCATGATGAGAAAAAGATGTAAATAGTTCGAGTCCCATACACCGAGCTTTGTACCTGGATTAGCCAAGATGAGAACAAGATCAATGTTTGGATTCCTGGCTGCAACATCTAAGGCAAGACATGCTCCAATAGATTCTCCAACTAAATAAATGGGTCTGTTTGGGAAACGTTTGTTCTCTGACTTAACAGTCTTCTCAATCAGCTTCACCAACTCTGAAAACACAAAAAGGCTATAAGAACATCTCCAACCCATTACTCTATAAAAGAAAAAAAAATTTTCAAATATTCTCACTTTCAAGTTAAAATTAATTGTCAATAATCCACATGAGCTATCTTCTCGATAACAAAATTATTTTTTCTGTAAACAACAGCCAAGGGGTAAAAAGATTCCACCTCTAGAAGGAGTACGGTCATTGACTGGAATGTGAAGGCACCATATATCGAAAATCCTATTCACAGACAACAACATCAGAATTGAACATCTTTTAGAGTGAAATTGGAAAAGCTAATACAATTGAATGAATTCGGAAACTACGCACTTGCCGAGTTTTTGATGATGGCGAATGAGGCCTAGCCCAGTACCATCGATCCCTGCAAGTTTTAGTTTCTAAGTTTTGTTAACATCCATGGAGATGAAATAAAAGTCTAATAGATATATCCGTATTTGCGCTTATTTTTCGATGCTTAAATTGAATATGAAATTAGTGAAAGAAGGAGGAACCAGGTAAGAAGAGGAGAAGAGGAGAATCTTGAGCTTGAGCTTGAGCTTGAGCTGCACACTCTAACGGAGAGAACCAACGAGGCGGACCTTCACTTCCGATCAAATCTCTCGCTTCTTCTAAGAAATCAGAGAAGCTCTTCCAAACATCGGGAAGAGCCGCCTCTGGTTTCGAATACGGATTCCCCACCACCGTTTCTCCTTGATGATCCTTATTCTTCTTCCTTTTCCTTCGAGGAGAAGTCGATGTGACGGATTTGATTGGGGCGAGTCGTCGAAGAAGGTGAGAGTCTCTGAATGAAGAAGGGAAGGTAGAGAGGCTGAAGATGGAGCCAAGTACAGTAATGGCCATTGACACGAGAGGGAGGAGAGAGGAGTGTTGTTTTGTATCATTTTCAATGAGTTTATGGAGGAAAGTAGGACAAAGCAAAGAGCCAAGAAAGTGCGCGGAAAAGTAATCTTTTAATATTCCCCTTCTCGAAACCAATAATTGATGGGTACTTTTCTTTCATTACTATTTTAATTATAGTCGAAATGATTTTTCGATATATAAGTTGTTTTAGCCAAAATGATTTATTTCATAATATAAGTTGTTTTCAAATCCCAAAACAATAAAGTAATTTAAATAAATAATATTCTACTAAAAATTTAAAGGCAAAATAATATGCAATAATCTCTCTCCAACTTTTCGCATTTTTCCACAAAAAAATAATAATCTCTCTAACTTTTTATTACTTCTTTAAGAAAAGTTAAAATTTTTTAATACCCGCGTTTTTAAGCAAAACTACTTACATATTAAAACGGAAGGAGTATAAAGTTACAGATCTTCAATTCTGAGATTAAATACTCTTTTCTTTTTTTTTATATTGTTGGAATTCTCAACTTAAAAAACAAAACTTCAACCATACTCAAATTTTTCACCTTATTATAGAATAACTCTATAACATAATTGACTTTTATCCAACCTATAACTCTATTCCTTTTACTCTAAAACTTAATATTTCACTAAAATTAATTGTTAATTGATAAATATATAACAAAATTTTGATTCAATTATTGACATTAGTGAATTCTTTATAAAATAAGCAATTCAAGCATTTGAAATTATATTTTATGTTGTTATTGTTATTTATTGTGTATTTTAAAGTTTAATTTTTTTTTTTATTATATTTGTTATCAATTATTATTTTATTTTATTAGTTAAAAACAAAAATATTAAATTGATTAGTTAAAATATAAAATTTATAATGACTAAAAAGAATCATTTTATAAATAAAATAATTTCACTATAAAATAAATTGGGGGTTATGATTATAATATGAATGGACTGAAAAAGTAAAAACTATATTTGAAGAGTGAAAATATATTTGGGTAAAAAAGATTTTACTCTAAAATAGAAATTGAGTTGGAGATATTATAAGATACAAAAATATTGGCCAAAAAGATTTTTCAAGAAAGTAATCATATTTAAACTTAGTAGTAATTTTTTTTCAAAAAAGATTTGTTTGCAATCTTATCATACAAGAGTGAAATACATGGACGAAGACTAAAGCTTGTGACTCAACATTTTGTCTCAGGAGCCAAAAACAGAGCCAGAACTAACAAAGTCAAACAAACTATGATAAGAAAATATCAAAACACAATGACTAAAAACACCTCCAGTAAACTAAAGTTTAACAAGCTGAACAGCAAAACTAGAAGAAACTTGACTGCAATCTAAAGCACCGAATAAAGGTACTAAGCCAAGAGCTAATTGATATGTCAAAACTAATCGCAACAAGGATTAATGATGATTAGAGTTTCCTCCTATGACAATTCAGAAAGTACCTCACATAGAAAAGAACAAACGGAAGCTGAATTGAAGAAGAGCCAAGTGGACTTAGGAAGCCACCGAACTTCTAAAAAGGGCAAAGTCTTAAGACTAGGAACGCCTCAATAGCAACCAAAGGAAAGGACAAGATCTCGGTCGGATCTATTAAGTAGAAACAAGGAGCAAAGCATCTCAACCCCGAAGACGCTGGACCCAGAAGAGGAGAGAGAAAGACCAAGGGGAAGAGAATATGAGACCCACTTTAAAAGCATAAGACGCAAAACACACCAGAAAGATAACCCAAGACATCATAAGAGAAAGCAAACCAGTCAAAGAGAACATAACCAAGGTCAAACCAAAAAACCAGAGTTCTCGAAGGCAGCTCGCAAAAAGGATATATTGAGAACAAACAAACTCTTAAACGAAACACCCTTAAACCCTGCAACTAGATAAAATCTAGCAGAAAAAAGACCCTAGGAACCAAAGCAAACCTATCGTGAACACCCTAACCAACCTTTAACAAAGTAGGTACGAAGGCCTACCAAGCAAAGATATGTGGATCCAAGGAATATAAGCCAAACTAGAAACAAGGAGGCACCAAGGACGAAAGACTAGATCACGTGGAACTCACTGGAAGAAACATTTTTATATGCGCTCTAAGCTGAACACCGATGCCGAGAAGAGCACGCCACCACTAGAATCAAAGAGCGAACCAGACCACTAAAACAAAGAAATCGGAGATAAACCCTAACTAAAATGCAAATCGAAGGCGGGAAATAAACCACCGAGATCTGAGGGGGAAACAACACGACGAAGAGAAGCCCCGACCACCCGAAACTGTAACGTATAGGAAGGAGGATCTGATGTGGAGAAACAAGGCCGAATAGAAGAGGTGTAGTCAAAGCCACAACGGAAAACGAAAACGAAAAAACTAAGAGAAAGGGTGGCGACGCCGGCCAATGGCGAAGAAGGCAAAGTATTTTTCCTCTAAAAAACCGTGTTTGAGATTGTCTACGGTTAATTTTACTTATTTATATATGGAATTAATCTTTTTTAAAAAAATAAATAACAGTTAACTTAATTTATCAACAGACAAGTAAACTATAACCAAAATAAACTAATTCTCTATTCATTAATACTTATATAAAAATGATAAATTATTAATCTTATTCTATATACTAATAAAATTATAAATATTAATAAATTAGTGTCATCACGATATAATTAATTTGTAGAGGTTTTATTGTATGTAGTAAATAGTCAATAACTATTCTTAAAATTGATTATTTTGTCGTAGGAAAGAGGGGACAATCCCCATATTTTATTAAAGAATAAAGAGTAAACAATTACATTAGAACATTTTATCGGCATTTAGTACCAACATAATCCTTATTAAAAATCAAATCAACAAACTCTGGGATCGAGAAAATCTAATGGTAAAGAAACACCAAGGTTAGCTAAACTATCAACGACCCCATTTGCTTTTTTGTAGATATACAAAAATCTGACTAACCTATTTTTAGAAATATATCATTGGCACAAACGTAACAGAAAGGACAGAGGATGTGAGTGATCCACACCTGTGCTTAAAAACTCAACCACATTTTTTACGAATCCACCTGACAAATCACTTTCCTGAAACCTTTTCCCCAAGCTAACCAAAGTCCACATGATACTTTCCATAGTTCCGCTAAGGTGATCGAACACACTCCAATATGTAAATAAAATCTACATTTACATTCGCCTAGTTGATCTCTGATCACTCCACCTGTTAAAGCTAATTGTTGGGACCTCTTGATGCACCATCAATATTTACAGCCACCTACTCCTTCTCCGGTTTCATCCATGAGATCAGTTTTTCTACTCTCTCTAGTCTCGACTCTTGACATAATATCAATGAGTGTGCCTTCCTTGTCTCCTCCACAAGGTCCCAGAGAAACTTAACTCTATCTTTCCATCTTCCTATCTCACCAAATACATATCCACAACGTCACTTCCAAACCCACCAAAAATTCACAACAAATAAAGTAGACCAAAGACCCTCCTTTAAATTCGAGAATAACCATTCAAAGAGTGTTTGCTGAAAAAATATAATGTGTTTATTCCTTGAAACCAGCCTTCTCCAAATCCCTAGCATTGAGGGACAGTCTCTCACGACATGAAGGATCGAATCTTCTTCTCCTCTACAAAGAACACACCCAAAATTCGTTCCCATCATTCTTCAAGTGTGTTCCTAGTTTGTTAAAATAACTCTTTGAGAAACCTGCCACAGAAAACCTTTATCCTTTCTTGAGTTTTCACCGTCCAGATATGATGATACAGTCTCTTGAATCCCACTGTCGGATCCTCCTCTTTGATAAGAAGGTTGTAAGCGGATTTAACTGAAAAGGAACCATTATCAGTAGAAGTTTATGTTATTACATCCTTAGAACCATAGAAATCATCTAAGACAATAGAGTTCAATTTCAATAAGGCTTCCTAAGGTAAACGTGATAGTAATAGGTTTCTCTTCAAACCAACCCCACTTCTCCAATATTCATTAACACACATAGTTTTCACTTCCCCTCACAAGTCTTCTTTTTCCATCTCCAACAAAGGAGATTTAAATAACCATTTATCAGATCAAAAATTTGATTAAGTGACCATCACCTGGTATCCAACCAACACCTTGTAATATAATTGAGTGAAAACCTTTTAACAAACTTCTCTAAATGGTCGAAGCAACCTGTTTTTTCTTAAACCAACTTGTATCATGTAATTCGTAACTCCATATTTACTCTTCAATACCTATGACCAGGGACTTGAGTCTTGCTGTAATAATCTCCAACTTAATTTTCCAACAAGTGCGAGATTGATCTTCTGCATCACCTGCAATCCCAAAGCACCGGACTCCTTAGGTTGACACAACTTATCTTAGACCAATAGGTGAATACATCGCTTATGAGTGGAACTTCCCCACATAAAGTTTCTCATAATCTTTTCCAGCCCATCACATATACTAGCTGGTAAACATATAACACCCATATTGTAAGTCGGTAATACAGAGATAACTGACTTCGATAGCGTGATTCTCCCTACCATACTAAGTGTATAATTTCTCCACCCAAACAAACGCAAAGAAGTCCTCTCCAAAAATTTTCCAAAAGTCTGTTTGTTTATCCTTTTATGAATGATTGGCAGCCCAATGTATTTTCCCAAGTTTCTTATAGCAGCAATACCAGCCTCCATACTTATCGGATTCTTTAATTCCTTGTTCACATTCTCGGAAAAGAATATTCTCGACTTCTCCAAGCTAATTTTCTGCCCAGATGCAACACAAAAGGTCATTAGTACTTTTCTGATTATCCTTATCTGAGATACCGATGCTTTTGCAAATAAGAGTAAATCATCTACAAAGCAGATGTATGACAACTATTGCCCTTTTTGTGAAAGGCGGATTGGACGCCAACTCCCCTGTCTAACTTCTAACTCACTCAATTGGCACAATCTTTTAAAGCAAAGAAAAAACAAAAAGGGGGAAAGGGGATTTCCATGTCTTAGTCTTCTAGATGGAGTAAACTCATCAGTGTTCTCTTCCATAAGACATACATTCTAGGGCTTGAAAAAAATCAAAACCCATTTCACCCATGCCCTAGAAAATCAGCCATCGACAAAGTTTCTGCCAAAAATATGTCATAAGATTTTTCAAGATCTAACTTGAAAAGCATCCAACATTTGCGACCCTTATTCCATTTCATTGAATCGACAACCTCTTGTACTACTACAATATTATCTAATCAAAGCCTCCCTGGGACAAAACTTGATTGTGCTAGTCTGGTTAATTTAGAGATAATGTTGTTCTACCGAATCACCATCATCTTCATAATAATCTTAAATAAGGAATTATATATATAAGCTAATCGATATGAATGTTGATACCTTTTCTGGCTTTGCTACTTTGCCCAATAATACCAATAACACATCATTCGTTCCCAGATGCAGTATCCCATTAAAAAAAAATCAGTACGAACTTCACTACTGATTCTCCGACCACTTTCCAATTTTTCTGGTAATATATCGGTTGATATCTATTGGGGCCAGGAGCTTTATAACCCCCATGCTCGTTACAGCCACCTCTGCATCTATAGTTGTGAACATCTTCTTCATATCTTCCCTCTCTTGTAAATTCAAACTTGCAAATACATTATGTGCTAAGAAACCCTATGAATTATGCAATTCCTATTGGCTATATAGGCTCTTATAATAATGAATGAAAAGTCTTTCTTATCCAAACCCGACTTTCATCTTTTAAAGCTTCTATGTGAGTCTGACGCCTCCGAATAATTGTAAACATATGGAAAATTTTTGAATTACAATCTCACAGTGCCAGTCATGCCTCTATCAATTTCTATAACCACTTCATCTCCTCCATCTCAAGAACATCATTAAGTTCTTTCATTAACCTGCCCTCTTCCTCAAGAAGATCGTCCGTGTGACCATCATCTAACAATCCATACACAATATGAAGTTTCACAAAAAGCTTTTCCTTCTTATTATGTACATCACTGAAGACCTCTTTGTTCCATTTCTTGAGCTTATGGCTCAAGATTTATAGTGCAATGCGCGTTGGTAAGTTACTCTCCTTAGATGATCTTAACATCTACATAAAACCATCATGTTTCAGCCACATCGCCTCAAACTTAAATGGTCTATGATTATAATTCATCTTACGGCTGGGCATAACTAAAGTAACAAGGGGGTGTGGTCCGAAGATAGATAAGGAAGGTGTGAAACCAAATCTTCTGCCTATTTCAGTTGCGCATTAGAACAACATAGAATTCTATCCAAATGCTTTGCAATACAAAATTCACTTGTTCTCCCTTTCTTCCAAGTAAACATCCCACATTTGAAAGCTAAGTCAATCAATGACAAGCTATTAATCCATCTATTAAACTCCAGCTAATCTCTTGACAAGAAACCATTTCCACTTGTTCTTTCCTGCAGATTTGCAATAGTATTGAAATCAACTCCGATAAACTCAGGTTCCAAAACTCCTAAAAACTGATCCACTAACTCCCTCCACTAACCACTTTAACTCCTCATAAAATGATAATAACAATTTATTCTTTTCCCTTCCTATACATTTAATTATCTTTCTCACTCTTGGCCGATCCAAAAAGTAATCCACAAACTGGTTTTGAAATCTTCTTAATTTTTTGGCTGGTTTGTTTATTGATTTCATCCCTTACTCCAATCTAACTACTCACCGTATCTCCCTTCCTCTTATCTCCATCATTCGACACCACTGATGTCTCTTATTTCTCTAACAAGACAAGCGACTTAGCTGATTTAGAAACCAATTCCCTGCTTTCAGTCACCTTAATTAACCATGTCCATTAACACCACTCCCTTTATTTAGCAACAAGACATCCCCTTGCTCATACATCTTTGATTTCTATACCAACTCATTCACCCCATCTGCATTATTTGCCACCAACAGCTCCTTCACAACTCCCTTTCTCGGTTCATCCTACTCCTCCATCATAATATGACCTACGTCTTCTTGTAATCTACTAAAGTCATTTGAAATCCAGCATTTGTCCCATGCATTTTCATGCTCACCTCCTTACGATTTAATTTTCTGTTCATCAAATCCCCTTGTCTTTTTGATCTTTCCGCGTTTGATTCACAGAAATCTGGGATCTATTATTGTCGTGTTATGATATTTCTGTGTTTGACTCACAGAAATCTGGGATCTGTGGAAAGTTAGAGTATTCTCTGATTTTTCATAACTAACGGGAATAAACAATGCGAATTTCAGTTCCCACAATCCATAATACCCATTCCACCTCTTAGCTTCCATACTCCCCTCAATTTTCGATTCATAGCTTGCAAAGAAAGATTCCTACCAAGAACCTTATAGAAAAGAAAATTCTTCAATAGATTATTCATTGCCGAAATCACCTACTGATCAATCGTTATTACCGACTTTCTGTCTGCTCCATAGGGAAAATTCAGTCGCATGTGTTGCTAAACGAAATCATCACCCACTATAGTTTTTGGTATTGGAACACCAACACTATGCTTCCCCTTCACTTTCTTTACCCATGTCATACCAGCCCCATACGAGCATTATCACCATCAAAGCTTCAACCAAACTCAAATCTCCGCCGCCAACAGCATCATTCCTAATCGTCGGTGCACCACCTCCTTTAACTCTCTCCGACCATGACATATCACCTCCCAGCTTACCACCAGGTGGTTGACCTGCATCTATCAATGTCTGCAACCTTTCATACTCTCAATTTTCCATCAGATCCATCCT
This sequence comes from Iberis pinnata, assembly GCA_900406425.1. Taxonomy (NCBI): domain Eukaryota; kingdom Viridiplantae; phylum Streptophyta; class Magnoliopsida; order Brassicales; family Brassicaceae; genus Iberis; species Iberis pinnata. Next base: position 30,256 of record OVBE01001741.1, read on the forward strand.
CACCAATCGTCGAAACCTTAGCCATCATCGCCTCTTTTATTCTTCGCTTTCGTATTTCTTAAATTGTTAGCCTAGTCAAATTAATCTACTATATATATTGAAAAGAAAAACTTTTAAAACAAATCTTTTGTTGGTTAAATATTATATTATTTATTATTAGTTAAATAAAAAAATAAAAATTTCATTAAAGATAAAAATGACGAAATAAAAATATTTCATGTTTTGATCAAATTATATTATTATTTATAGAGTAGGATACAACCAAATTTGTTTCTCAATTTGAGAATATCTGTTACAAAATTCTGCTAAACAAAAATCTAGTCGAATTGAGAAAGTTTTGTTTACATATATCTTTCTATATCTAGAAGTCCAATTTTTCCACATCTTTTATATTATTCGATATAATTTACAGTGACCTTTTGGATCTGTTATATAATTTGCATACAAAGTTAGACGTGCACGGTTTTTCTTCTGAAATTTCGACAAATAAACCCAAGTTTACAAACCAAATTTATTGAACTTTCTTTGTGGCATGGTGATCCACGTCTCAGGATCCAAGAGGGTTCACATGCGTGTGTGTGTTTCATCTTGTGTTTCTTTTCACGTGTTTGATTTGATTTCTAAAAATTATTTCTGTTCTAAGATCTAATTTACAAAAATATATTATATCTTGTTCAAAAAGTTTAACATACTTTTTACTTTTATATATATATATATATATATAGAGTTACATAGAAACAGAGATTTTAAAAATGTAAAGCTCGCAATCTACAACAAAAATAAGTTCAAATTGTATAGTTTTTCAAAAATAGACCATTTTTTTAACCAAAGTTTTTAAACTAAAAAAAATCGCAAACTCATGCTTGCTCTGTTTGTGTTCAAGACCGGCTCTGCATGTATTTAAAATTATGAATAAAACAAATAATTTTATAAAGATGGCCCTACCATATTCCTGCAACTCCCTAAAGCCATAAGTCTTTCAGTGTGGAGAATTGAACGTGTATGTGCCCTTTCTCTTCATCTCTCTTATATAGGCTTCATGGTTGATCTATCTTCCTTTTCCGTCGTTCGTTCCTCCGCAGAAATCTTTCTTTTCTGGTTTATTCTTCTGCGGAAGTGTTTCTTTTTCTAGATTTCTTCCATTTCTTCGTGGCTTGCAAGACAAGCTACGACCGTCATTGCGCTTGGGCTAGATTCTCGGTTGGAAACGTAAGTGGGCCTTTATCGTGTTTTAGACATTGTTGGGCTGTTTTACGGTTTATGCAATTTTCACGGTTCCTATCAGAGAACCGAGCTTTCCCACGATGATACCATTAAAAATTTTCGGAAAGATGATGTCAATCGTATAAGCGAGATAATGTCGGTGTTTAAGTTAGCCGTTATTTTTTTACACAATCTATAAATACGAACGCATCCTTACAACCATTATGAAGAATGACTATTTTAATCGTATAGTTATTGTAATCCTTAGCGTTTTGGCTAACCATTATCGTTTTATACGATTAATTCCATACGAGAATATTTCATAATTATTTCACAAGTTGTAAGAAATAATCGTATAGCTAAGGTCACCTTGGTGTTTGGGATAATCGAAACCGTTTATACGATTAATTCATGACTTATGCGAGTTTCACGGTTTTTATTGCAGAATTCCAACGGAAACTCGGAATAATACAAAACGAGAGATGGGAACTCGGAATGATAAGAAACTAGAGATAAGAAATGATTTTTATTGCAGAATTTCACTATTCTTATTGCAGAATTCCAACAGAAACTCGGAATGAAACGAAACTCATAATGCATAATTCCATTCGTGACAAAGTCAATTCGCCTGTTGGCGAACTAAATGTATGTGGTTTAGTTCGCTAGAAAGTGGATTATCTTGCCTCGTTAAAACCTTAGTGATAGGAAAACCCGGTGGGACAAAACCTTCTAGACTAAGGACAAAATAGTGCAGAGACCTCAATGATTGTTGTCCAATTCTTCCGAAGCGCATTTGCTATGGTCTTTCGGAAGGATCGAGACCTCAGTCATTTTGTTCTGTTGATCAGAGTTGGTGCGGTTTGATGCTTGGATCGACGGTTGTGAGGCATCAATTTCGTAATGCGGCATGGAGGCTCATCCTTCCGAGTTATAGTGTTTTGCCTTCCGGAGCATGGAGAAAAAGCTTGCGCCCCGCCTCTTGGCTGGTTCACTTGCTACAAGGTGCACCTACTATATTTTCGGTTATGGTTTCCCATTCCAGTAGTCATAATCAAACTTTTGAATCAATATGGCTTATCGTTCAGCCATATTTTAGCGCGCGGCCTCCAACACCTCATTGGTATTATAGTCATGAGCTATGAGCGAGGGATGGATCTAGATGCCGATTATCTAATGGCATTCCTTCATCTGAGGGGTTCAAGTAATTCGCTTTAGTACTACTAGGTGCCGCAAAACCATATGTCAATCATTCAATCGGTTAAATCCCACCTCCATGGTTGGAAAAAGCATTATATTTGTTCAAATATATGGCGCCTCCGTCGAAGAAGGTCACATTCCCTGTTTTAGGCGGATATGGAATCCGTAGGGTACCACGATCGAATATTTGAGTCATTTTTGGTTTATCGATGCCTAATGCATGTTCTTGTTTTGTGCAGTTGTCGATCCTCTTCCTCCGCATCCGCATGACTTATATATTGTTAGGGACCTTCAGAGCCGGTTCGTTTCATTGGGGTCGTTTTTCATCGCAACAAGTTTGAAAAATCGTTGCCTATCACAACGCCCGGGCTTATCCCGACGTTGTCGCAGAAGAGGAAGAACTAATGTTGGAAGGCTTTATTCTGATTGAGATGCCCCCTCCAAGGGATAGTAAAGGTCTATGAGGAATGAGGGTGCTACCCTCAATGTGGGATAATCGACTCTCGGGGTCTCTTTAAACGACTTTGACGGTCTGAGTCAGATCTTGATACCTTCGTTTGGAGCGAATTTCTTCGACTTTTTGAACACTACAACAACTCAACCTCCTGCTGCAGAAAAGATTGTGAGGTCGAAGCAATTTGCCAAGGCTTCACGTCAGTGCATGGGGGTTAGTTTTTGTAAGTACATTTTTTTTTTCATGGATGTTTTTGCTAACCTTTTGTGGGGATCTCGACAAGGTCTCTATTTGTTAGATGAGGCTCTCAAGACACGTGACTGGGAGGCGCGAACAGCTCAGTTCAAGGTTGAAAGACTTGAGGAGGAGAACTCCCGTTTGAGGAGAGCGATGGGAGAGTTAGCGCAGAAGCAAGCGTCCCAAGTTCGCCGCGCAATTAGGAAGGGTAAGTGCAAGATTGTTTCGATCATGGCGGATCTCTTGACTCATTGGGGATTCGCCCGAGTGCCGTGGTTCTGTGGGCGTATTGTTGGTACGACACAATCTGACTATCGGTACGATGATATCACTCGATTTTAATGATTTATAGTGGGTATTTATACTTGATATATGGCATTATCCGAGTGTTTTCCATGTAGTTTTGGCATATTTTCAGGATTTTAGGTTATTGGGACGTTCTGGAGCAAAAAGATGGATTTTTTCACAAAATGGATGCAAATATATGTAGATGCCGAATCCGGCAGAAGGGTCAAAAGTTTACCAATTCTTTAAGATGTTTCCGTGGATGGATTGAAAAACTAGGTACTTTGCTCTTCAGTTCTCTGTAAAACCAACAAGTTCTTCAGTATGATCCAGATCTTTTCTCTCCCTCCCTTCAGAAAAGAAAAGAAAAAAAAAAATGGTACAAGAAAAATGATTGAAAGCGTGATCTAGAAATTTGTAGTCAATCCCAGAAAAACCGTCTGCTAAAAAAAGAACATAAAAAGCGCATAAATGCGAAGAAAAAAAGGTTGAAAGAATAAAAAAGAAAAGAAAAGAAAAGAAAGAGAAGTGAGAAAAGGGGAAAAAGGGTCAGGACCAGAAGTCGATTGATGCTCTGTTTGGTATAAGCCCTTTGAAAGAAAAGGTATCTAAGCAACATTGATCGATAACCCGTAGGAAAGAACGCACTATTTGTACTTAATTGAATTTAGAGAGCTGGTTGAAATGATTTGATAGTTTGATTGATTTGAGATTTAGAGTAGAAAGTATGTTGTTAGTTAGGTGGTGGTAAACGGTCTATTTGCAGTGGTTGTCTAGGATTAGTGTCTTTTAGTTTTTGATTTATGAACTTAAGGTTTATGAGATTCTGAGAGTTCCTGTGAGGTCCACTTTCAAACCTCTTCTCTAGATATGGTTTTTGCTTTACTTGAGGACAAGCAAAGATCT
>OVBE01001742.1:300-34526 GCA_900406425.1 Iberis pinnata
TTGGGTATAAAATTTACCTATTATCAACAACGACGACAACAAAAAACAGTTTTTTAAGAAGAAATTGGCCAGAGTTTTTCTTAATAGAAAACACAAAATTAAAAATGGGCCTAAAAGAATGGGGCTTTTGAGAGCCCATTAAATGTGGTTTTGTTGAAAAGGGACAAGGAAGGGGAAATCGAGAGAAAGGGAAGCAACCATGGCCGCGGAAGAAGAAAAGGAGTTCTATCTGAGGTACTATGTTGGTCACAAAGGCAAATTTGGACACGAGTTTTTGGAGTTCGAATTTCGACCCGACGGTAAGCTTCGTTACGCCAACAACTCTAACTACAAGAACGATACTATGATCCGGAAGGAGGTCTTTCTCACCGCCGCCGTTCTTAAGGAATGCAAGCGTATCGTCTCCGATAGCGAGGTCTAATATTCTCCGATTTAGGGATCGATCTGTGAGATTTATAATCATCCTTGTTTTCGCTGCTGATATGACCTTTGTGCACTTGTGTGACTCTTAGATTATGAAAGAAGACGATAACAATTGGCCAGAACCTGACCGTGTTGGAAGGCAAGAGCTTGAGATTGTGATGGGTAATGAGCATATCTCCTTCACTACATCTAAGATTGGATCTCTTGTTGATGTCCAGAGCAGCAATGATCCTGAAGGACTTCGCATTTTCTACTATCTTGTTCAGGTCATCTCTCTTTACAACTTAAATATATGGTTCAGTCTTCCATGCTAACATGTTCTTTTTGTTGCAGGACCTTAAATGTCTTGTTTTTTCACTCATCTCACTGCACTTCAAGATCAAGCCTATTTAGCCATTGTTACTGAAATCTGGATGTTTCATGCTAATTTCTTGTGTTCATTTTGATTAGTATGCTGATTTTGCACCGAATCACTTTGTCTTTATTTTCATCGAAATGGTTGTTTTGAACGAATATGTTAGCCAATTGAATCTAACAAGACTTGGATACGTTCCTTTTTGTTTTTGATATTTGTGAATCGAATGGAATATGGAATGATTTCATTAGAGATAGATGGATAACATTGATGATTAAAACAAGAAAGCAATCGAAATTGAAATTATGAATCTAAGACGATTCGTAGATCCAAGGGTGAAGGCTGGTTTGCCAGTTGACAGGTCCATCTGGGAACCACAATGCAATCTCCTTGTTTGCACTCTCAACTGAGTCACTCCCATGGATCACGTTTCTGCCAATGTCGATGGCAAAATCCCCTCGAATGGTTCCGGGCTCAGAGGCTGCTGGGTTAGTCGCTCCGATGATCTTTCTCCCTGTCAACACTACATTCTTCCCCTCCCAAACCATCGCAACAACAGGCCCCGACACAATGTAATCAACCAGACCACTGAAGAAGGACTTGGCAGACAAGTCCTCGTAGTGCTTCTCAGCAAAAGCCCTCTCAACATTCATCAGCTTCAGTCCTATTCAACCAATCACAACATTCTCACAGATGTGTATATATATATATTTCAAACAAAAGCAAATGAATCAGTACCCTTGAGAGTGAAACCCTTCTTCTCGAACCTGCAGATGATTTCACCGATCTACACAAATATGCAATCTATCAAGAGACAATTCAAGGACAATTAAGACAAGAAGGAAAGGAAAACGTACGAGTCCCCTCTGGACGCCGTCGGGCTTGATCATGATGAAAGTCTGCTCCATTTTTATTTTTAATCGTGGGTGAGTGGCTCAAACGAGGAGGAAGAGGGGTGTATATATACTGGCATAACCCTAAGTATCGCACCAGGCCTATGGTCTATGGGCTTGGCCCACTAGATATCTTTTACCAGTTCTTTTTTCTATGAGTGATTCCACGATGAGACGGCTGACTCTTAAGTCCCGCTGCACTTCTGATGTTGACTCACCTTTCTCTGCCTGGTTGACTAAGCCACGGACTTGTTGGACGATGGATTTGGTGATGCTCGTGCATTGATTTCCACATGTACATTAACCTGCATTTGTAGATGCCACATGGTGAACAGTGAGACGCAAACGCAGCTTCATAGAGAAGAAAGAAACTGACCAGTGGTATAGTTGAACAAGCTGAGGCACAAGGAGAAATCAATTACTTGCTTTTTTATTTCTTTCTTTTCAAAAAGACAACTTTCACTTGGTATTACGGATTTGGTACATAAATGATGAGGTTCAAATAATTAAAACTAGACTAAAACTCTTTAATCCTGAAATCTCTACTCTGTATTTTTACAACACAATGTCAAAAGTATACATACACAAGACAAGAGCTAATGAGAGTTATCGGAAACCCAACCGGCGACCATTCCCTCGTCCACGGGCTTGAGGCCACCACAGGATCTGGCGACTGATTCAAAGAGTTTCTCAATCTCAGGCGCACACCTGATGAAGGCTTGTTTCCAGAAGCCATATCTTGGATTCTTGATGAGCTCAATGAATGTGATTAGGAGTCCCCATGGATGTGGCCGGTTTACAATCAGCCGTTCCAACAACACTCTTGTTATTTGCTCCTGTATGATCTCCTGTTTCATTCATTTTTAAGAAATCAGAACCCCTCTACTACACAACTCTCCTTAAGAAGCAAAGCTAATCGATCTCACCTGGTCAGACTCGAAGAAGAGATAGAGCATGATGAAGGAGAAGTAATGAGTGTGGTTGTTAGGATATCGAAGCTGATTGGCAATTGCATTAAGGAACAGGTACCGCCCTTCCGTATCAAGTTCCATACTTAAATACTTGAACATCTGCAAAGCGACAACGTTTTGAGCCTGTGTCTCACCCGCCTGTAGATGCTGAATAGCCTGCGATCACAACGTCGTATTCCATTAGCAAATCCATTTTTATTTTTTAGTAAAAGGCTATATATAGTCATAAGACCCTATACCTGCATCCCAGTATATAGCACAAGGGAGTTGATCAATGGTACACTGTAACGAGTTCCAGCTGAGCTAGCCTCATTGGACGAGAGAAGTAGCTTCTGCTTCAATTCACTTAGGAAAGTTGAATTCTGTTGCCTCGCCTGCAGAAATTGTAAAAGAGTATATTATGAAGAACCCCCGAAGGGTGAATTTAAGTGCAAATGAAGAATCAGGTGGTTCATTACTGTGAGATATTCATCCACGTCATTCTTCATTTGTTTTGCTTGTAGCACAGCATCAACCTCAGAAAGGATACAGGGAGCTTCTACTATCTCTGGCAGCAAATCAATCTGCAGTAATCACAAGAAATCAGCCTACTTTTACTTAATTATAAATATGAACATGAACATGCTAGATTCTCCACTATCATCTTGAACCTTTAAGTTTGGGGTAGAAGGATCAGGAAGCCTCATGTTCCGAGGAAAAGAACTTAGAATTATATTCCGCATTTGTATGCAACTTGAAGGAATCACATCACAGAAAGTAAAATGGTAATCACAGAGGAACTCCGGGAAGTCATGAAGCAACACCAGTAACACTCTCAACGTTCCTCTGTATAGGTGATGAACCTATGTATATTGACCACGCAAGAGAACAACTTTAGAATAACGCCGACTATATCCTTTGCGTTTAATTCATAAATTTCAGGAGAGAAAAAGTCACAAACTGGTACTCCGAATTCGGCATTTCTCAAAAATGGCTCAAGAAACTGGAGCAAGTCCACCAGCAGGCGTTGAACATATGGCCAACCCTTCTGGCCATTTACAGTAAGTAGTTTGGGCATGAAGCTTCTGTGGCTGACCAGCTCTAGCCATGCAAAGCTGGAAATGTTACGAAAACCTCAGTGGAGCAGAAATATATATATATATATATATATATAAAACAAAATTGATCTATCATAAGACAACCACATGACAACATAGGTATTTGTCTCTGTCTTAACCTGAAAGCAGGAATCTTAAGAGGCTGCAATGCGTGAAATGCGTTGGCAAAAGCAGTGAGAAACTGAAACAAGTGGTTGATGTCAGTGGAAGCAACATATAGTATTAGCAACTACTTCAAGGAAAATAAAAAAAGGCACCTGAAAATTTGCACCATCAGCCCCAGGATCCAAGGAACATAAGTCCAGCAGCCAGTTGATGAACAATCTAAAATAAGGTCTTGGATTGAGTGATGTCTTTTTATCTTCTGCGTCCCTTTGAATAGATCTCACAGTGACAGCCATGATCTACAACCAGTAATCAATGTCAAACCCATTCAACACTAATAGCAAGAGTTGGATTTGTTTCCAATAATAGTATGTGTTCCCTAACCTCTGAAAGAAGAAATATCTTGCTGCTAGACTCTTGTTCAGGGGCATACTGAATAGAATGTCATAAGTAATAGAAACAAAAATTAAAAATAAAAGCTTAGCCGGCAATATAGCTTGGGATTAACTATTCGTGTTATACACCATAAAATAAATTGAGTATTTACCTTCAAGATTGAAAAGACAAGCTTTGCATACATATCAATGATGAGGAATGATGGACTCTGAGCTTGCTGAGGAGATTGCACAGCACTAGAACTAATGTCTTCAGAAGTTATACAATGAGCAACAGAAAGTTCCTAGAGAAAGTAATGCTCGAGTTAATAACGCAACATCTCAAGATATTCAATGTACTCATGGTCAAAAATTATTGAAGGGTTAAATCACCAGAAGAGTACGGAAAAAACTCTCTGTTGTACCATCTCCCTTAAGTAGTCCAGTCTGATGCAAATGCAAGACATATTGCGAACAGGCAGATTCATTTGCACCAGAAAGTTCACAAATTTGATACCAGTTTTCAAAAAGCGAGGACACCTGCCAAACAATTAAAAGAAAAAAAGAAAGATAAACAACACGTACAACAAATATAAGTACACCAACATAGATCTGAAGAGACAACAAAATATGATACCACATATATATATCCAATAGAAAAGTAAGTAATAAACATATAATCAAGTGGAAAAATAAACTTCATATACAAGAAAGTACGGCTATGAAAAATACTTGCATATTCGATAATGTAGCTTCACAAAAACTATCGTTTGAAAACTATACTCGATAAAAACTATACAGCTCTCGTTTACTCTATTGTAAGTGGAAATTTTAGATTCATGCAATTCCGAGTTAACCAATAAAACAAAAACACAAGTTCTTCATCGTTGTTGAAATAATGAAAGCCAGAACCAGGGAGACAAATTACCCGATTCCGGAACCCCCCAGGATCTGATTCCACATATTCCAAGCTGGTATTCTCCTCTGTGTTATTGGTGGTACCGCATGCAACCTGAAAACAAAGCTAACATGTCAAATGTATTTACAATTTAATTACAAGAACATTCGATACTGAAACCTTTTCATCCTTTAGTTGTCTATCATTGTTCTCATCTCCGGTTGCACCATCAGAGAGACCAGCTGTGTTAGTAACTGGATTTCGTATGATGTCAATTAGCTGTTGCAATGACTCAGGAGATCCAAATTTTGAGGCAAGCTACACCGAAACCAAGAAAAAAATTGCAATGTCACCATATGAAAATGTCAAAATTTCTTGAACACCATAACATTATTTTGATCATATAAAACAAAGCCACATAAAAACAATATTGAGGCTACCCACGATATGACAGTTAACATTCTATTATAAGAAAATTTTGAGGTTGATTTGAGCATAACAAACAATTTTTGAACCTAAGAAAATGCAGAAGACGTTATAATTGCTACCTTTGCCAACACATCAACAAGACTCTGGAGCTCTGAAATGACATTCGATTCCTCAGTGATCAAGGATTGGAGTAGAGAGATAGCAAAGTCAGTTGCACTCTCTGCACAGGAAACAAGTAGTTAGGAACCTTCACTTGCCAAAAAAAGCAAGTACAGATGGACATAAAAAGTATGTGCCGTCTAGCATACTATTTCTCCCTCCATCAAGATGCTTCGCCATGTGGACATTGTACTCCGCTAGGTTAAGCAACTCGCGTTGGATAAGACCAATAGTAATATCTTTGTTGAGCTTCCGCTCCTCGTCTGAATATATTACCTGAGAGAAGTTCGAAGAAAGTTACACAATTGTAACTAAAAATGCCAAATAAACAAATCTCCAACTCTAGCACATATGAGAAGTATATAGTTCAGTGAAGAGACTTAGAATACTTGGATGACAAAAAGATTGTAAGCATACCCAACTAGTGAGCTCTTTAACAACACGCTTGCAAACATCACGAATAGCCACAAGAATTGCCAGGTTGGCACTGACATGAAGGTTACTTGATGCATTATCATAAAGAGCCTTAAAAGCTTTTTGTGCGACAGCGCAAGCTGCTTCATCTCTGCTTATACATCTGAGGATGATTTCAGGAACCTCAGAAACTACAGCCTGAACAACAACGAGACCAGCAGTAGATATTAAATTGAAATCAGATGAACCGGATAGGTATTCAACCAGGAAACAACAAAAATTATTTCCCAAAATTAAGAAACGTTTTCAAAATTAATTCATGATTTCATAAATTTAACTACTTGGGCGTCAGGAAACTTAGTACCTGAATTTCGTCATCCCCTGCATTATTAGCCACCAAGTCCTCCATCTGAAACAGTTTGAAGAAGTCAACCACATATGATATACATAACAAGCAAAATAATGCAAAAAGTACAAAAAAACTTCATTAACCTTCTGTGTAATTATTTGATACTTATCCAATGCCTCTCTGGTGGACAGAGAAGGCTGTGTGATATTATTTCCACCAAGCCGCTCCATGGTAGCAACTGAAGTCAATGTGTGCAATGATGTTCCGGTTTCCTTGCGTATACATAAAAAGCACAGCTTAATAAGTCAACAAAATCTAAGCGAGTCATAATTTTAAAACACACAATATTCTCACTTTCACAACAGCGTCAGACGATTCAACCAAGTTCAATTCAGAGGTTGAGAGAGATTTAGGAAACTGAAGACAGGCTGTGTCACCAGCTGGATCAACTTGTGAGCTTTGAAAGAAAGAGAAGTGTCACATATTAACTGTAAATTGCGAGGAAAGGAAACAAAGCAATTTATCAAAATCTGCTTAAACTAAGCACCTCAAAAGTGAAACTGGAGAAGATTCAAAACCCTCCACAGAAATATCCGCTGCCCGGGAGACCATATCCATCCGAGCATTCCCAGAACTAGACAAAAAATCAGAAGCAAGTTTTCCTGATACTGGACCATAACCACTACCAAGCCCAACATCTCCAGATGAGCTTGGCCCAGCAGATAAACCATGTGCGGTTTGGGTTGACTGCTTTTGCCAAGGAAGTTGAACAAAGTCCTGAAAATCATACGCACCTCACTTAGTCATACAAACGCACCTATGATAGGCAACTACCTGTCTAAAACAGCACCTCATATACTCTTTGCTGTGACAGGGACAGATTTCCAGGTTTTGGGCGGAGGGATTCGGGTATAAAATTGACAGAATTTTGCGATAGCATGTTTGGATCAAAAAAGGAGGATCCAGCCCCATCTCTATGCTTCCATCGCAACAACAATTGCTGACCAATGTCTGCATCAATAGTTTGTATTGCCTGCAGGGCCACAGCCATACAAAATATCAATAACTCATAGTGAGGCCCAATCATAAAAATTAGTACTAAGGAAATCACTGGTATAAAGCAGGATCAAAAATCCAACACAAACCTTCTCTGTGGCTGCCTGTTCAATGGCAGCACAACCCAAATCAAGGTTGTCATTGGTGACAAGTTGGACAACTTGTTCAAGAGTTTCATTTGAAATATTTAGACCCTGGAATGAATTCCGTAGATGACCTGATATTGAAGTGCGAAGGGGTTCCTACAAATACCATAGAATGCATGATGATAACATAAAGGGAAAAAGAGCTGGTTGGTTTGGTGTCACAGGGCAGACATAAAATAGCAAGAATGAAAATGAGATGAAAACAAAAAGCTTAAGAATCCAAGCCTCATAAGCAAGAAAAACCTTGCAAGTCACATGAGCTAAACTCCCAGCTAAACTCGCTACCATCAGGTGAGCTGCATTATATATCCGCGTCTCATCTGGTTCAGGCGCATAATCCTGGGGACAAAAAAAAGAAATAGAATCAACAGTTAATATATAAGGTCAGAACCCTGGCAGAATTAAAACCAAAAAGATAAGTAACAAAAATATATGAATACCACAGATTTAAGCTTATGATAATTGGCAATCAAATACTTTCAATTGTGGAGTTAAAAGCGATGGAAAACGTGTGGGAGGTATGGAAAGTATTGAAGCAAGAGACTGGATAAGCCAAGCAAGGATCGTGGCAAAAAACACAGACAAGTTTAGAATGGCCAACCTTCAGCACAAGCTCTTTTGTTGTTTGGCATGCAATACAAACGCTTCGCTGAACAATACCAGACACAATATCCTTGATAGCTCTATCCATGGCAAGTGGTACCGCCCTGAAAATGGATTTGTTAAGTGTGGAGAAAGTACCTTCAATGCACTACAACGTAATAATTCCATCAGTAAAAGACCATCCGTCACATACCTCTGAAAAGGAAAGTGCATACCAAATCCGCTTAATTTCTGATTAATAACAACATGATTTCCAATGTTGGGAAGTGCTGCTGACAGCTGCTGGCCATTACATTAACAATATAAAGGGTTGGATCCAATCATAGATACAATAAACTTGATCGACATACTTAAATGATAATTGTACCTGACCAATGGAAAACGATGGGGATGGAGTTGACTGGAACAATCCTTGAGGTGATGGGAGCTGATCAGACAAGCCTAGAGTTACCACTTTGTCGTCTTCCATCAAAGTATTAGTATAAACACGTTGAGGGGCCACATACTGAAAAGAAAAGGAAATGGTCTGAATATTATTGATAGCAAAAAACTGACACTATAGATCAATAACAAAAAAAGGCTCACAAAAATAACCTATAATGTATTTTAACAAAAAGATAATAACCTGCGGTAATAACTTAGAGGGAACGTCTGTATTAGGTGAATTTGCAACATCAAGAGGTAGATCTATTTGCTTAAGTGGAGAAATCGTTTTAGGCTCTGGGACCATCTGTGCTTGAGGTATATGTGTTACTCCAAGATCTTTGTTGCTAAAATCAGGATTCCCATCTATTTCTCTCTTCCGATCCTTTAGAAGGGAAGTTGGTGCTACTTCCTTCATATCAACACCAAGGTTCTTGAATAAAACCTGAAGGGAAGTATGTGACGTGAATAGAACATTGAATAGACAAAGATATATATATATATATTTATATAAACGCCTCATTGATGTTCATAAGCGACAATCATCTTTTTCACAACCTTCTTAAAACAAAATACCTCTATGTCAAACTTGAGATTCATTTTTAGGTTTGGCATTGAATAGATCTCAGCGAGCAACCCAAGTATAGCCATCGTCCAAGGATTGGGAGGCTGATATGCAATACTGTTTTGGCATGGCTCCAGAACCTGCACTGGCAGAAAAATAGAACTCAAGATATCAACCCAAGAAGAGCTAGGAAAACCAATCAACCATCACCAACCTTTGAAGTGAATGGAATGACTGCTATCATCAACCCTTTTTCATATGCCTGCATGAGAAGAATAACAAAGTTCATTATTTACATACTGGCACAGCTATTACAGAAGAATGAGATGAATTTTGAAGGAACAGCAACATATACCTCTATGATCAAAGATTTTGGATCTATCTCTCGTGCCCTTAAAACATAATTCCTTCCAATTGTCAACTTTCCGAGCCAGCTGCCTAAATTTTTAAGCAGAGACCGCTCTTCCGAACTTGACTTTATGAGCTCTGAACCCAGAAGAACCTGCACAACATTATAATTAAGAAAACAAAATTTTGCTTAACCAAAAGTAGACCCATCTATAAATGAATTCTGTGAAGAAATATTTACCTTGCAATTTTCATAAGTATTTTGAAGTATCTCCTTAAATAACAGCTTGGAATCAACTTTATCCAGGAACTTCAAATACAGGTCATGAAAATTCGGCTCAATGCTTGCTCTATCCAGTATTTATCACATGCATGAAAATCAATTTTTAGGAGATAATATAGAAAATGGTTACATCAATTGCGAACATAAAAACACAACTATCAGTACCTTTTCATAACCATATACTGTGCAAACCAAGGATAATACTGTTGCGGCAAAATCTCAGCAAATTCCTTCCCTTTAGATTCAATATTAGTTGTCGAGATATTATTGATTATGAAAGAAATTTTGTCCTGAACATCCGAAGGCGGAGCCTGGAGAGAAAAAAAAAAACTTATTCTCGTAGACTGTTGGCATATTGAAGAATTATTATACAATGAAACCAAAAAAAATATAAATGCACAATATAGAAAGACCTCTATTGCATTTTCCCTTCTCTCTGCTGCTGCAACCAAGGTTTCTATGTTTAGAGCAGAGCCAAACCCTGTGAGAATTGAATATTTGTCAACGTTTCTTCTCTTGATAGGAAAAGAACTATACTACCTTTCATATAACAAAAGTTGTTATAAAATTAAGTTGACTTAAGATTACTTGTTGAAGTGGCTCCACGGGCTGAACGAACAAAACCAGCTGAGGTTGATGACGAAGTTGAAATGCCAGGATTCTGCAAGAACAACTAGCTAGATGAAATAGAAACTCCTCCCACCTACCAAAACCATAAAAGAAATAAAAGATAAAGTCATCACCTTTGGAACAAGAGAAACATCAGCCGTAGTGGTAGATGACGGTGGCAGAAGTGGTTTTGCATCATTAAATGGCACATTTGGCACGTTGCTGCGATCATCAGCATGCACATCACTATTCTGTTGAAGCTGAACAGGAGAAGAAAGCTGCAATGCAGATTGACCAATTCCAGAACCACTCAACTGCCAACCGAAAAACAGAACAATGAGTTGATTTCCTTGCTTGCTTATATTTCTGGAGAGACCGTTTATGGTCAGAAAAAAACAAGCCAACCCAGACCGCGTGGAGCTTACAGTAGTTCACATAACGGTAAAACAGATCAAATGAAAGGCATAACTAGAAACAGAAAAGATAAAGCAATATTCTTTTCCCTTCTCAATAGATAACTCTAGCAAATCTGGTTGTTTAACTGTTGGAAAAAATTAAGATATTTCTATAATCAACTTGTATGTAGGTATGAAATAGCTAAAACAATGGCAATATAAATATTGATAAGAAGATATCGAGAAAGACTGCAAGACAAGGCGCAGAGTCAGTCAAAAGAATTTTTAATGTTAAAATTCTACCTCGCCATTTCCAGGGAAAGACTGTGAGGGACCAATCTGCAAGGCAGAGGCATCTGACACTGAATTACCAGATGAATTCCTTGTAAGTGCTTGTTCAATGACAGTGACTAACTCAGGGTGAGTACCACGCAGATGAGATATTTGCAAAATGTGGTTGCAGTATTGAGGCAGTTCAACCAGACGATTCACAAACTGTTCCAGAGCTTTGCTTCCAAATAGAAACATCTGCATTAATCAGGAAAGAAAGAAGATGACAAATCTTACACAATGTCGAGAGACCAATAATCACAAAAGAATCCATACTTTTGAATCTGCAGGTTTACGCAAAGAATCCAAGACTAGACGCAGGGCCATCCCCAGTGTGATAGAACTTATAAGCTGGTGCTTGATAACAGAACCTGAATTTGTATAAGTCGCAGCAGATTTACAACAATACAAAAAGTATAAATAAGAAGAGATCCTCAACATATCACTAAATTCGGGAACACATAATAGCGTGGTTTGATAAATGATATCATGGACTTAAGGTAAAAACATTTTTTAGAAGACCCACTTACCAAAGAGGATAGAGGCTATTTTCAGCTGTCTCTCGGGATACTTAGGGAAAAACCGATATTCCTCAAACAGATTAGCAATCATGCATTCAAAAATTAATTTTTCCCTGTCAATTAAACAAAAACAACCTTGTGATTTTTTTCTTTATCCATAAGGAGCCTGGAAACCATTCAATTATAATTCTCAAATAGGTATTGTTATCAAACCTTTGAACCACAGAGTCCTTGTATCGGGAAAGCATTTGAACCATTGCATCAACACTCAATTGACCAGAAAACATTTGATGGAAATAAGCATTTGCTTCTGCCTCAACATCGTCTCCATATGCACTGGAAACTGATGAATCTTTAGCCTCGCCATTCGGCAGCTTTGAATTACACTCTAAAATTGCATCATTGACATTTTCTATCTCTTGGATCACTTGAGATGAAGTTATCACCCCAGCATGAGCTTTCAAACCCTGCAATACATATTCCCAAAAAGAAAAGTAAACGTCAGTAGGTATCATATGAGGCAATAGACAGCCAAATACAAAGCTGAAAGGAAAACTAACTTCTAACAGCGAAAAGGTTTTCCTCAAATACAGATCTGATAAAGAATCAGAAGGACGAAAATTTTTGGCAGCAAAATCCTCTGATTCACTAAAATGCACATTCTTGACAAATTTGAGACACTCCTGAAACATGAAAAACATGAGTGTGAAATGTTAGATACCATCTTCTCATCTTTAAACTTTAAAGAGTAAGGAAACTGAACTCATAGAACATTCATTGTTTTAAAAACGCGTCACCTCAGCAAAGAGGTCTTTATACGCATTCAGGCAGATTAGCAACCAATTATCAATGTCCAATAACCCTCTCACTGAGGCAAGAACCGCCAATCTGATGCTGAATGAGACTGGAACTGATTCTAAAACAACAGAAAGGATCTGACAGAAAGAAAAACCAATAAGTTAGCTCTTTAACAAAGAGAAACTGCCATAAGAAAAGAAAACATTTTAAGGTAATAACTTGAGCAACTGTCACACAACACCTTAAGCTCATGGCAGATTTCAATTATTCTGAGCAAGCTTTCTGCTTTAAGATTTTGAGCCTCTAAAATTCCCCACAAAAAGAGTTCAGCATTCTGATTCCAGAGATCAAGGATAAAACCACCATCCTGGGAATTCTTTATAAGAATTGGAAGAATAGCAGAAACCACTTCACGCTGGATGAGATTATAGGCAGTCTGCAACAACATATTTTACATAATTAGCCAACCAAAAAAGTCAAGATTACAAGCATGCATCACCAGAAACCAGTCAGGGGGAATTACTTTGATGTGTGACATTCCATTAAGCAAGGTTTTAGGACAATGTGTGAGTGGATACTGGAGCAGTGAACTAACAAAAACAGCATGACCTCTCTCAGCCAGTTGGCATAGGACATTTAAGAGATCAAGAGAGAGCCATGCATGATTGGCAAGTCCTACTTGTTGCTCATGGCTGTGCATGTTATCAGTATATACCTGCAAGATAGCTGGTCAGAATAGTGACAGTTTCAAGTAAGAACAGCTCTAAACACAGATGTATTTCTCACCAGCTTCCTTCTAGAATGCATAAAGGTGAATACTTCTGGGGGGGCAGATACTGCATGCTTGAGAAAGGATAATTGACCTTCCATATTTTTCCAAACAGAAGCACATATGGCTTCAAGTGGAAATGGCTCCTGCAAATATTGTTAAACACACTCAGACAAAAGTGGAGGTGGAAACAACATAATGATTAATAAAGTAAACAACTTTTGAACAGTCCAGTTAGACAACATGATAATACCACCTTGCAGGCGGTTTTATATAGCCGCATAAAGAACGAGAAAGACTCCATATTAGGGATGTCAAATCCATCGTAATCAAGATTCTCAATTACTTTCCTCCAGCTTGTGCCAGGAGCCTGTTTTAGCATGAAAATTTAAGAGCATGAATTAAACAACACTTAACAGATATGCTAGATGCCTTGTTACAAAATCATTGATAATATAAAGATAAATGCACTCTAGTGAAAACAAAGACTGAAATGACACCTTGAAGATATCAGTGATATTGATTAGACCAAGATAAAGGGTGTCAGGTAACTTACAAGCTGCTTAATTGTTTCAACTATAATATCAACATTCCAGAACCTTGGTGCAGGAAGTTCAGTTGGGATGCAGCAACCAAGGGCCAAACTGAAAGTTGAAAATGTGGTGTAATTATCTTCACGATCCGCACATGTACGCGCAACATTTCCAAGAATTTTTGAAATAGTGGCCTCTCTTAAAGGTGCGAATCTAGACAAGATCTCTTTGCATTGTTGGGCATCAGCAGTAAATCCACAACCTAATTCTCCCATGACATCTCCAACAGTAATTTCCTTATCGATTTCAGCTAAGATAGCATCAAACTCGTTTTCAGCAGACTCAGTGTGACAATCCATGCACCTATGGCAGAACAAGAAAGCCGTTGAGAGTCACAATTTGTACATACATATGGACCGGAAAGATTTTATAGATGAAAGTAACCCATAAGCAAGACCTGAAAACATCAGCTTCGTTAACTTCTTGAGAAAGGATAGGCTTTAGAGCAAAAGAGAACTCATCTCTAGGTTGAGCAGAAGACAAAATTTGCATGAAGGAATCTAGATGCCTGGAAAGGTCTGCAGAATTCTGGAGAAACAAGAGAACATTCTGAATTTGATCAGTTGATTCAATTTGGCCAGCATTGGCACACAATTTCTCGATCTCAGCTAACAATAAGTTCCGTCCTGCAAAAGGAAAGACCAAAAATCCATCAAGAGATAAAATACTCTAAAACATGAGAACTAAGACACAAGTAGAATCAGGTTTACCACTTGTCTTTGCATCAGATCTTTCAAAATCAGCCAGGGCCAAACTAAAGCCAATTTTCTCAGAGACTGAAAAGTCCAATGCATTTGTCAAATCATCCAAAAATGCTTCAGTGACCTCAACATCATGTAGTGTGTGAGAAAGCAAGGATCCAAGATTTGGCATTTTCATGACACGTTTAAACACCAAGGATACTACTTTCTCAAGCTGCAATGTATTTGCGTGGCTTCTCCGGGCGGTGAAGCAATCTAAGCAAGTCTTGAGAACTGAAATACTAATCTCAGCTCCGAAATCAACCAACTGAAATTTATGAAAATAACATCAGGAAACGAACAAGCAACCCCCATTTTCAGAGACTCTAATCCAATTTCTATCAGATTAAGCTATAATGGTGTCGTAATTCCTGACGGTGGAACATTTTGATCTCAGAACACGTACGAAGTAGACGCTTACAAATACCACTGAAAATTTTCCGAAGTAGACCAAAGAAAAGAAAGACGATGTGACAACCGCGTGTGTTGACCTATAACACAAGTAAAAAGAGAAGGGGTACCTGATAAATCTCTTGGGCGATGGAGTCGACATCGGAATCATTAAAGCTGTTAAGCAGGAACCGGGTATGTCCGGCGACCTTAGAGGGAATCATGAGTACGCAGATCAGAGATCCGGAATGGTACAAGGGCTCTAGGGTTTCAGGGAGCAGAAGATCCAAGAGCGGAGAAGAAATGCAGAGAGGGTAGCGGAAGAGAGAGATTGATCGTTGCGTTTGGGTGGTTGTGAAAGAATCGGCCTTGCCACTGAAATTTCGAAATATATACAAGGCCCATCTGTATTCTATATAGGCTTCTTAACGGCCCATTGTCTTATGAAATCGAACCGGACACATAAATAAAATTTAATAATTCTCAAAACCGAACCAAACAAACCAACTTTCAGAGCGAGAAGTAAATGGAATGGCCATTCATAAAATTGCTAACTTTATTTTTGTTCTTCCTCAATGGTTTCTGCAGCAAGAGGAGGACTCCATGCTTTGTTTGTCTCCAAGTCCGTGCGGTATGCCTACTATCATATGTTTGCTACTTCTTTGTCGAAGCTGAATTCGACCTGTTCTTGCAGGTACCCTCAAGTTATCCCAGCCAAAGACATCAATGGAGGATCGAAATCAAAACTCGCCAGATCTATGGCGCGTGCTGTTAACTCGAAACCGTGGTCAGACGAACTCGAGTCGTCTCTCTTATCTCTCTATCCGTTATCGAGAACCACTTTTCTCCAAACACTACGCCTCATCAAGGTCCCTGCCAATGGTCTCCGCTTCTTTGACTGGGTTTCTATCAAGGGATTTTCTCAAAATGAGCAGTCTTTTTTTCTGATGCTAGAGCTCCTAGGTCGAGCTCGGAATCTCAACATCGCCCGGAATTTCTTGTTCTCGATCGAGAAAAGGTCTAATGGTTGCGTTAAGCTGGATGATCGCTACTTCAACAGCTTGATTAGGAGCTACGGAAACGCTGGGTTGTTCCAGGAGTCAGTGAAGCTGTTCGAGACGATGAAGAAGATGGGCATATCTCCTTCAGTTATTACGTTCAACAGTCTTCTTATGATTTTGTTAAAGCGAGGCAGGACTGGTATGGCCCATGACATGTTCGACGAAATGCGCCGTACGTATGGGGTTACTCCAGACTCTTATACCTTTAATATATTGATTAGAGGGTTTTGTAAGAATTCCATGGTCGATGAAGCCTTTAGGTTCTTTCAGGAAATGGAATGCAATCCCGACATTGTTACTTATAACACAATCATGGACGGGTTATGCAGAGCCGGCAAGGTGAAGATTGCGCATAATGTTCTGATTGGAATGATGAATAAACAAACGGATTTGCATCCCAACGTTGTTAGTTACACCACTCTGGTCCGAGGCTATTGTATGAAGCAGGAAATTGATGAAGCATTGCTTCTGTTTCATGAATTGTTGAGTAGAGGCCTGAAACCCAATGCTATAACTTTCAATACCCTCATCAAGGGCCTCTCAGAGGCTCATAGATACGATGAGATCAAACAAATTTTGAATGACGCGGATACTTTTGCTCCGGATGCCTGCACTTTTAATATTTTGATCAAAGCCCACTGCGACGCTGGACATCTTGACGCTGCGATGATGGTGTTCCAAGAAATGGTCAGTATGAAGTTGCATCCAGATTCAGCTTCATATAGTGTTTTGATTCGTACACTGTGCCTAAGAAACGAATTTGATAGAGCCGAGGCATTGTTCAATGAGTTATTTGAGAAGGAAGTATTGTTAGGCAAGGATGGATGCAAGCCTCTTGCTGCAGCTTATAACCCAATGTTTGAATACTTATGTGCCAATGGGAAAACAAAACAAGCTGAGAAAGTGTTTAGGCAGTTAATGAAAAGAGGAGCGCAAGATCCACCCTCTTACAGGACTTTAATCATGGGTCACTGCAGAGAAGGTAAATTCAAAGCTGCTTACGAGCTGTTGGTACTAATGCTGAGACGGGAATTTGTGCCTGATCTTGAGACCTACGAGTTAGTGATTGATGGGCTATTGAAGACAGGTGAAGCTGTGCTTGCTTATGATACCTTGCAAAGGATGCTAAGGAGCTCTTATCTCCCAGTTGCAACCACCTTCCATTCTGTACTTGCAGAACTTTTGAAGAGGAATTTTGCCAAGGAGTCATTTGCCATCGTGAGGCTAATGCTGGAAAAACAAATAAGACAGAAGATGGATCTTTCAACGCATGCGGTGAGACTACTTTTTAGGAGCACACAGAAGGAGAATGCGTTCCTGCTTGTTAGGTTGCTTTATGAGAAGGGGTATTTGGTTAAGATGGAGGGATTACTCGATTTCCTCTGCCAGAATAGAAAATTAGTTGATGCAAACAAACTTGTGAGCATTTGTCTGGAAAAGGGTGAAATGGTAGGTATGAGCACATGCAACACAATCATAGAAGGACTTTGTGAGCAAAAGAGACACTCTGAAGCATTTAGTTTGTACAGTGAATTGGTAGAACAACAACTTAGCTGCCATATGGTTCTGAGAAATGCATTAGAGGCCGCTGAGAAGTGGGAAGAGGTTCAGTTTGTGACAAAGAGGATGGCTACAATGGAAAAGTCAGATGAGATGTAGGATATCCACTTAAACCTTCCAAGATCATCTTCATTCCATCCGTTGATCCTGTTGGAATATAATCATAAAGTTACAGTTACGTAAGTTACATATGGTATGGTATAAGTTAGTTATTTATGTGAAGAGTCACGAATGATAAATTGTGTTCATTGGTATAGTTGTGCTTTGTAAACATGTTCAAACACATTGTTTCGTTTGTATTGTTTCACGTCTATGTAAAGACGTAGTTGTTGTCTTTGTACATAAAAATAATTTTAACATGGTTTAATTCAAGGGACAATTAAAGCATAAACATATAACAAGATCACAAGTGATTCTCATATTCAATGAAATAAATATGATTTTTGGCGTATTAAGATGATGTCCACCTTGAAGACGCAATAATATTAAACGGTGGTACAACAAAGATCTCAATAGAAATAAGAATCAATGAAAGATATGATGGCGTTGCAACTCATGCAAACCGCCACGACGAATTTAATATTCCTTCGTATAGCATCGACAACCACTTCAAAGGAGGCGTGAGATATTTTGAAATCAGAATTTGAAGGATATCCACAAGCAATGTTGATAAATCTACAATAATTGAGAATGAAATATAAAAATTTGAAGGTGAACGAAGAAAAAACCATCAAAGTTTTCACCCACAAGTTAATTGATTTAAAAAACCATTTAAAATTTAGGGAGAAGAGAAATCAAATTATTTTCATTTCCATAAATATTTAACAGCATAGTGTTTGTGATGGAGCAACCGAAAGATCTAACTTCGTTGTTTGATAGGAACTCTAAAGGCACATGAGAAATGTGTGTCGTCGCGAAAATGAGCGTTCTATGGAGAAAAGAAACATGAAGACAAAGCCAATAAATGTGTTATTTCGCAACAAGTGGCAAACGATGAGAGAAAATGTTTCGTGTGTAACAAACAGGGACACCAAGCAAGAAAATGCAAAATGATAAAAGCTAAGGGAGTGGATATAACTCTTGATGACGAAGATGTCGAAGAACAAAACATATTGTTTAGTGCAAGTGAAGTTTCACCATGTATCGCAAGAAGACGATGATGGTTGGTGGGTAGTGGTTGCACAAATTACATGACAAAAGATGTTAAAGAGTTCACGAAATTAGAAAAAAACATCAATGTTCCAATAAAAATTGTAAATGGAAATGTTGTAATCATGATAGGGAAAGGATTGATAAGCCAAGGAGATAAGATCATCAAAGAGGTGTTTCTAGTGTCGGGTTCAACAAAAAATGAATTGAGTGTTTCTTATATGATATTAAATGGATATGAAGTCTTATTTTAAGATAATAGATGTCTCATCAATGATCTTTAAGAAAGAAGAATATTGAACATGAAGCATAAGAGATTTTTCAGTTAGATGTGTGATTCGAAGGAAAATGTCTTACTTGCAATAGAAGAAGAACTCAACATGGTCAAGTTTGAAGTAGGAGTGGGCACAGAGCGGATATCAGAAAAATTGCAGTATTCATGATCCGTTCCGCTACGGATAATTAATATTCGATCATCTTCGCTCCAAAATTTTTTGGATATCCGGATATCCAAAAATGTTACTAATATTTGCGGATATTCACTCCAATCCTCTCCGTTTTTCACTCCGTCTATGCCTAAGCTAACATGAGTTATAGTTTGGCTTGAATTTAGGGGGTACCGCCACAATTTTTTCATTACGAGAGCTTGGAACATGTTGTGGGTTTTATTAGTCATCCAATTAGACTTCACCCATCTACAACTGATGTTACGGACCTAGAGGTAGCTCGAGTCTTTACTGTCATAAAGCCGCTAATCTCCCTCCCGGAAGCAGTTAATGTTCAATTTAAATGTGGAGATATTCACCGTGTTGAGGTATTCTGCCCTTGGTTGTCGTATGTGTGTGACTTCTGCAAATAAACGGGCCACTCAATAAAACGCTGCCCTACAACCCCGATTACCTGTAATGGTTGCTACTCTAGGATTCATACAACAGAAGCTTGTCCCATGAACAAGAAGGAGTATGAACCTATGCGTAATAACCAAGCTCTGCGTAAGCATCCTCCTCATAAATCCAAATCCAAATACAAGCACATGGACAGTTCCATTCCGCAGTATGGTCCTGATCTTGCTCTTAAAATTTGGTATGATTCTGTTCAAGCTTCTCGTGGAGGCACACTTGTGCTTGATCCCAACTCTGGAGGTAACGATCTTGATTGGACAGATTGGCCCCCTCTACCTATCTCAAAAAAATGGAAAATCTTCAGTTTCCGACTCTACATCCTCATCATCTTCTTGTGATAATGAGGAAGTGAAGTCATCCTCTGACAACGATTCGGGAAATGATACTTAGGTATTAGATCAAAAATTCAAAACTTTTATTTCAAAGAAGCAAAAGAAGTTAGAAAAGGCTGCCTTGAAAAAGAGGCAGGGTCCAAACTTCTTATTTAATTTTGATGGATATCATCACATTTTGTTGGAACATTCGGAGTTTGAATAAGAGCTTCAAGCATAGGAGTCTAAGGAAATGGCTTCGGCAATCTAAGCCACTTTTTGGTAGTCTTTTGGAAACTAAAGTGAAGATGGATAAGTCTGCTAGGATTATTCAATCAGTTTTTAAGAGGTGTAACTATGATGATAACTATGATTTTTCAAGACTAGGCAGAATCTAGATTTTTTGGCCTCAATGAGTTCATCTTGCTATATTATCAAAGTCTGACCAAATGATTACATATCAAGTTGATATCTATGATTTTTCAAGACTAGGCAGAATCTGGATTCTTTGGCCTCAATCAGTTCATTTTGTTATATTATCAAAGTCTGACCAAATGATTACATGTCAAGTTGATATCCCTCGGAAGAAATTCAAGGTTGTTATCTCTTCCGTATATGCTCGTAACCGTCAAATAGCTAGGAAGGCTCTTTGATGGCAGCTTTGCCTACACTATCTACTCTCCCTTGGGCTATTTTGGGGAATTTTAATCAAGCTTTGAATCCCTCTGATTACTCTACATATCCCTAGCTCAATGTATGGATTTAGGATGTGCTTAGCTCTTTGGTGGCAGCTTTGCCTACACTATCTACTCTCCCTTGGGCTATTTTGGGGAATTTTAATCAAGCTTTGAATCCCTCTAATTACTCTACATATCCCTAGCTCAATGTCTGGATTTAGGATGTGCTTAGCTCATTCCGGATTAAAAGACTTGACTATAAGAGGTAGTTACTTTACTTGGTGGAACCATCAACCGGACAACCCTATCTCAAAAAAGCTTAATCGTGTGCTAATAAACGACCAATGGACCATTGCATTCAACTTGTCTTACGCCTTCTTCAGTGACCCAGATTTTTCGGATCACTCGCCGTCCCAACTCATCTTACCGACAACTGCAAAAACCATTAAACCGTTTTGGTTCTCACGCTTTATGTTGGATCATAAACTCTTCCACTCTTATGTTCAAGCATCTTGGAATAGTAGCGTAATCATTGGATCTGCCCAGTTTATTCTATCAAACAAATTAAAGCGCCTAAAGGACCCTTTGAAGGTTTTAAGTAGACAACACTTTTCTTATCTAGAGTGTCGTGTACAGGAGGCCTATGCTTCTTTGATATATAAGCATATATTAGTCTTCTCTAATCCCTCTCAATT
This sequence comes from Iberis pinnata, assembly GCA_900406425.1. Classification (NCBI taxonomy): domain Eukaryota; kingdom Viridiplantae; phylum Streptophyta; class Magnoliopsida; order Brassicales; family Brassicaceae; genus Iberis; species Iberis pinnata. The sequence continues at coordinate 21,692 of OVBE01001742.1, forward strand.
GGCTGCTAAAGCCGAGAAGGTTTCTTACAAGAAAATGGTTTCTTTTGGCGAAGGCCGAGGATAAATTTTTGTTACAGAGATCTAGGGTTCGGTGGGTTACGAATGGAGATTGCAACTCGGCTTATTTCCGCAGGATTGTTGATGCTAGAAACGCTTTAAACCGTATTCATTTCCTCATGAAAGATAATGGTTCTCAGATTTAAACTCAAGTGGATTTGGCAGAGCATTGTGTGAACTATTTTACTAATTTTTTGGGCTCCTCCCCTCCTCCCATACACCATCAAGATGTTCAGCAGATTCGTACCTTGTATAAGGTCTTGGTCGAGGTGGTATCTAATTCGCCTCATCCACTTGCAGATAATGGAGCTGATATTTTCCTTTAGGGAGACTCAAGTAACAAACTCCCTTCTTTCTCAACTAGTAAGACTTGGGAACTCATTAGGCCTGTTGGAATGTTGGTTTCTTGATTTAGTGTTGTTTGGTTCAAGTGTCATATACCTAGACATGCTTTTGTGATGTGGATTGTGGTTCAAGACAAGCTGCCTCTTCGGTCCAAATTAGCTAATTGGGGTTTAAATGTATCACTATTATATCCTATTTGCAATGCTGATGTAGAGACTCGTGAGCATTTATTTGTTGGATGCACATTTACAGCCACAATTTGGTTCCTTGTTCTTAACAAACTTTGCCACCATTCAGTCTCCTTTGCTTCTTGGAATTCTCTTATCTCCTGGCTTATTAGTCGTTCTTATGGAGTTTCTTCAACGACAAAAAGATTGCTTCTCAAGCTGCAATATAATGGATTTGGTGTGCTATAAACAATGTCATCCATAATGGTTATATCTTATCAATATCAAATACATTTCAAGCTATTGATAGGTGTGTCTGTGATACTTTTCTGGCTCATCGTAACAGGAAACAATGTTGTAGTCTTCTGAAAAAATGGTTCACCAACTAGTTTCACCCCTTTGGTTTTAGAATTATAAGGCTTTTTTTTTTATAGCTCTTATCTTTTTCTATTGTAGGCTTTTGTAATCCCCACATGTTCCTTTGATACATAAAATTCACATATTATCAAAAAAATATATGTATAATTATACATATTATAGCTATAAGTGGAAGTTTACAGATCGGAGCGGATATCCGGTCTTTCCAAAAATAATATTTGTATATGCTCCGAATTTTTACGAATACAACATTATACTATTACTTTGTTTCGTAATCTTACGGATATATGAATTTTTCGGATCGATTCAAAGCAAGTAACTGATCAAAGCGGATCTAACAAATATTTTGTCCAAGCCTAGGTTGAAGAGCTAAAGAAGAAATTTGGAGCAAAACCAATAAATAATCAAGGAGGAGTGTTGGAATATAATCATATCAAGTATAATATAAAGTTATATTTACATAAGTTAATTATATAGTTATGTCTTTTAAATATGTTTTATATTTAAAACATATCTCTTTTGGATCTGAGCACCGGCGGCGCTGAGAGTTGGAGAACCGGTACGGGAGCCACCACCTCTCTTCTTCTGATCAAGCCACCTTGCACCGAATCTTTCTTCTCTTCACCGCCGAGCCCAGCGGCGATGGCTGCCTCCGGCGATCAACAACGACAGCGCTGGATCTCAGTCTCTCTCACCATATCCACAAGTCACCAGAATCGGCCCAGATCCCGGCAGCTCTGTGAGTCTTGGCGGCGGTTTTTGATTTTGGGTATTCTCTGCCTCTCAGATCCGTTAGGGTTTGGAGCTTTGCCGCCTCTGTTCTCTTCCCGTCGTCGCCTCTACCTCCGGTTTCTTAGGTCTCGTTTCTTGGTGGATGGTTCTCGACTCCTGAGTTGCTTTCCGTCTCGGGTTTCCACTCGCCGGGGATTGGTTCGTTCCAATCGCATCCGCAAGTTCTGGTGAGTGGTGGTTGGTATGCTGGGTTCTCCAGCCTCATCTTTGATCCATTTGCTCTTCTTTCGGCTCTGCCGTAAGGTTATAGGAGCTTGGTGTCAGCCCGGCTTGTTTCAAAGGTTAAGGTTTGTGGTCGGGGTGTTGTTTGTTTCCTCGTCTTGCGTTTTGGTTGTCGGTTTTTGTCTGGGTTTTTAAGCAGTAGCCTTCGGTTATGTTTGGTGGTCGCTTCAGAGGTTTTGCAAGTCTCCTTTCCGGGGCTGGTGGCCGTCCTTCGAGTCGGTTCTCGGGCAGTTACTATCTTCGTGGTTATTCTCTTTCCGTCTCGTCTTGCTTTTCCTTGTCACTACATCTTCAGATATGTCCGTTATCTCATCATCAAAGGGTTCCTTCTCGGCACATCGACATCTTCGTCTAGCCTCACAGTTCGAGCGCGTCATGTCGGTTGAGTTCCGTTGGTCTAGCCCCTGGTTGCTCGTTTAGTCTCTGTTTGGGTTTCGTCTCTTCAGATTGATCTTCCCGACCCTCTGGCTTAGTTTCTAGATCGGTCTCGGCCTGCTTCCCGTGGCCGTCTCGACTGTTTGGTTCCCCTGCTCAGATCTTTCGAGGTAGTCTCTATTGGAATAGGTTAAGCTCTGGTGACGTTAGGCCGCTCCTTCTAGGTAATGTCATCGTCGGCTCCTCTCCTGTTTGGGTCTCTTGTTGCTTTCTCTTGCGTTTCCCCTGTTTTGTTTTGTTTTGTCTTCTGCTTTCCGTTTCCTCGGTATGCCGGGCCGTATATTGTATGTGTTCCCCTTATCTATGATCCTCGTCTTCTGGGAAAAAAAAAAAAAGAATTCCCATATCAGAGTTAAAAAAAAAAAAAAAGTTTTTTAAATATTTTAAAACACNATGTTTAAACACATTGTTTCGTTTGTATTGTTTATTTGTAAAACACATTGTATACTTTTCATAATAATAAAAAAAGGTCACAAGCTAGTTCATCTCATAAGCCTACGCAGTCGCATAGATGGTCGGTCAGGAGGACAGGTACAAGCAGCTCTTAGTGATATGTATATATTAGACACTTTTGTGAAATTTCTAAATGAATTACAGAGCAAAGAGATGAGCTTTTATTAAGTGGGCCTTAAAATGAATAATGATCCATTAAGAATGTATAAATCAATTTTCTCTGATTCATAATCCGCTATGGCCACCAACGCTCCCTCTTCCGCCGCAGCCGCAGCCGCAGCCGCCTCCGCCACTGAGGTCGTTATCCCACTCCCTCGATCTGTATTCGATTTGAAGACGAATTTCTTCGACTCTTGCTGGTTGTTAAATCCTTCGCCCACTCATTCCACATATCTCCCGTCACGGGTTCCGGAGGAGAAGATTTCCAAGGACGACGTGATTTTGGATAGATGGACCTGTAACACTTGTAAAATTGAGTTTCTATCTCTTCACGATCAACGCTTCCACTTCAAGTCAGATATTCATCGCCTTAACGTAATTTCCCTTCTTCTTCGATATATTTATGGACAATTTTTCATCTTCCAAATTAGACGAACGCTTGATTTGGTTTGCAGATCAAACTGAGCGTTGCTGGCAAGCCTATTTTGAAAGAAGAAGATGTTGATGAGTTGACATCTGAGTCGGTCCAAGACTATGATGTTTCTAGTATATCAGGATCAGAGGACGAAGCTGACGCAAAACCTATATTCCATATTGATTCTCAAAAGGTTAGTGATAAAAAGAAGCTATTTATTCGTCTACAAAGCGGTGAGAAAGTTTCTATCTGGAGAAGCTTAATCATGGACGACGCTGAAAGAGTTTCATACGGGAATGACATTGATGATTGTGGGAGCTTGGGCGAGAATGAAGTGACTGAGAGGTTGAGAAACTTGATTCAAGACAATATGGATCATAGGAAAATGTGTGTCGTGTTGCTTGCTAGTGGTGGTCACTTTGCTGGCACTGTCTTTAATGGGAAAATGGTTGTGGCTCATAAGACATTCCATAGGTATATGTATTGATTTGTCTTTTAGTTTAGAATCATGTTTCTCTTTTAGTTATGATAAACTATAAGAAGATAAGTCTCGTTTAGTTGGGAACTTTATAGGTCACTTTTCTTATTAACATTTTGACGCGTGCAGCATTTAGCTTCTTGGTCTTCTTTTCCTTTAATTTCCTTTCCCATGTATAGATACGTTGTAAGAGCCAGGGCTGGTAAAAAGCAGTCCACAAAAGACGGAAGCGGAAGAAGTATACATTCTGCTGGAGCCTCACTCCGTCGTTATAACGAACTTGCTTTGAAAAAGGTTCGTCTCTGAACTTGCTGTCATGTTTTGCTACTTTTCCAAGTTGCACCCGTTACTGTTATTCCCTTGACATGGTTTTCTTTTTGATTTCCTAAAATCCTTTATGTAGAGAGGAAAGAATATCTGAGGGACATTAAAAAAGTAGAAAGCCTCTTGTGCTGCAGTTCTGCCCTTTTGTAATGGCAATTTCCGAACTAGGAAGTGTTGTGAAAACATGATTTAGCATGATTTAGCTCTTGTAAACTGGTGGAAACATTAGCCGCATTCATGATGGGGAAAAAACACAAAAAAACTTTTGCTCAGATAGTCTTACACTCTCAAAAAAAAAAAAAAATGTTGGCTTGATGTAATTCTAAAACCATATTTTTCAACCTTTTTAGGAAATTCAAGAGCTGTTTGCTTGTTGGAAGGCATATTTTGATGGCGCTGCTTGTGTTTTTGTTCATGCTCCCTCAAGCAGTAGGCAATTGCTTTTCAATGGAGGCAAACCATATTTTAGCAGCCAAAACTGTGCTGTACGAAATGTTCCATTTACCATCCGGCGGCCAACCTTCAAGGAATCACAGCGTGTATATAATCAGTTAACTCAGATTGCATATGTAACTGAGGAAATTTTTGTTAATCTATCAGAAGAAGCCAAAGTTAATGTTGTGGTGCAAGCCGACACTGTAGATTCGGTTGAAATCTCAAGAAAAGAAGAGCCTAATGAAACTTCTTCTACCAGCATAATCGTAGAGGAATCTAATATTGTAGAAGAGGATCTCGAGGATGGAGTTACTGGTACGTCAACTCTATTACATGAAGCAGCTAAATCTGGTGATTGTGAGAGAGTTTTAGAGTTACTAGATGAGGGAATGGATCCTTGTGCTACGGATGAAAGAGGCAGAACGCCGTACATGCTTGCAAATGAGAAGGAAGTGAGAAACACTTTCAGACGGTATATGGCATCAAACCTTGAAAAATGGAATTGGCATGATGCAAAAGTGCCCAGCCCACTCACAAAAGAGATGGAGGAGTCTCAAGCTGCAAAGCAGGTACTTTTGCATTTATTTTGTTATTTGGTAAGAGTTCCTCAAGCACTGTTATTCAGGTTATGGATATATATATATATATATATGTGTGTGTATTCTGCCAGTTAACCATATTAGTTGGTGCTGTAAAAAGTGATGCATTCTCTCTTGCATAAGTTGGCTTTGGTGTATGGTGGTGATTGAGATTCTGATATTATGATGGTGATATGATTGTTTAGGGAGTGAAAGATGCTAAGAAGAAAGCCAGAGCAAAAGAATTGAAGAAACTACGCAAAGCCCGAGAAAAGAAGGCTCAAGTAACTTTGTCTATAAAAAATCAAAACAAAACATAGATTAGGGGAGACTTAACTCAAGTCAAGAGAGATAGCTAACCTTTCCTTGTGGTTGCAGGCAGAAGCTGCGCAAGCGGAAAAGGAGAAACCGATCTCGAAAGTGGTGAGCTCCAAATTGTAAAAACTGATGATATCTAAGGAGATGTATGATCTAATATTACATTTGGTTACTCTTTGTAAATAGGAGGAAGTGAGGAGAGCAATGGCGGCGGAGAGGGAGAAGAGAGCAGCAGCTGCAGAAAGAAGGATGGCGTCACTAAAGATAGAAAGTAGTTCAACGACAAAATAATATTAACTACAAGTATTCCAGTACTTCAAAGTTGCTATAAGAGGAGTATGTAACCTTTGTGTATGACAATATATAAATCACCAAAGAAACAGAAGATTTGCATTTTTGCTGTCTTGAGATTGGAACATATCGTTCCGGGGATCTAATGAGAGTTGGAACCTACTAATTGTTCAAGGAATAACCAAAAATTATACCAGACTTCACCGGTTATATTCTCGATTCTGACTTTGTTAACAAATTGAACCAACCCGACCGGACCGGTATTAAGAAAAGACTCTCTCTCTCTCTCTCTTTCGGGCGAGGAAGCAATTACCAATGGCGGCCGATCTTCCGGAGGCGACAGTGCAGAACATTCTTGATCAAGAGTCTCTTAAATGGGTCTTCGTCGGAGGCAAAGGAGGTGTCGGAAAGACTACCTGCAGTTCTATCCTCGCTATCTGTCTCGCCACTGTTCGATCCTCCGTTCTCATCATCTCCACCGACCCTGCTCACAATCTCAGTGATGCTTTTCAGCAACGCTTCACTAAATCTCCCACTCTTGTCCAAGGATTCTCTAATCTCTTTGCCATGGTATGCTTTCTATTTCTCTCAATCCACTCTGTTTTTTGGGGATTAGATTTGGGATTTGGATGTGGCCAATTCGAGCGGATCACACTATTCAATAGTTATTGTTTTTATTGCTCTTCTTGATCACCTTCGTGAATGTGATTTACATTCTTGATACTGAATCTTGTTTGTTTTACTCAGGAGGTGGATCCTACTGTTGAAACTGATGACATGGCTGGTCCAGAAGGGATGGATAGTTTATTCACTGATTTGGCAAACGCCATTCCTGGAATCGATGAGGCCATGAGTTTTGCTGAGATGTTGAAGTAAATAATTTTATACTCCATGATTATCTAGATTAGATCATTGTCATATTTTTGACATGTTTATGTTTCCTTAGGTTGGTGCAAACTATGGATTATGCAACTATTGTGTTTGACACAGCTCCAACTGGACATACTCTCCGCTTGTTACAGTTCCCTGCCACACTAGAAAAGGGACTTTCCAAATTGATGTCATTGAAAAGTAGATTTGGTGGCTTGATTAATCAGGCATGTCTATAAGCTTTGTGAAACCCTCTTTGCTTGCCATTCTTTGGCTAACTTTTTATGGAACTGGTTGGTATTGCAGATGAGCCGTATGTTTGGTATAGAGGACGAGTTTGGGGAGGATGCTCTGTTGGGAAGACTTGAGGGCTTGAAAGATGTGATTGAACAAGTTAATCAGCAATTCAAAGACCCGGTAGCATTCTCTCAATTGCTTAATTTCTTTCTCAATTTTGTTCATGAGTTTAGTTTTGTACTTCTTTGTATTCCTCGCTGTTGGGATTACTTTCCATATGCACAGCATCATCTGCATTCTGATACTTTTTAAATAACATATGTATCCAACGATACGAAACTGAAACATTTGGCTCAATTACGCAGGATTTGACAACGTTTGTTTGTGTTTGCATCCCCGAGTTCTTGTCTCTCTATGAAACAGAGAGACTAGTTCAGGAACTTGCCAAGTTTGAGATCGACACGCATAATATTATCATCAACCAAGTATTATATGATGACGAAGGTGCCTAATTTATTTTTTGGAGAGTTTTGGCACTTGTGTCTATCTTGCTGTTTCAGATACAAATTTAACAGTTATTCTATCCTTTCTAGATGTGGAATCCAAGTTGCTCAGAGCAAGGATGCGGATGCAACAGAAGTATCTTGATCAGTTCTATATGCTATACGATGACTTTAATATAACAAAACTTCCTCTGCTTCCGGAAGAGGTAAGAAGGAATGACATTGATTAGAGATGAGGAGGAACCTAATTGAATCTGTCGTGGATCACAGGTCACAGGGGTTGAAGCCTTGAAGGCGTTTTCACATAAGTTCTTGACGCCGTACCGGCCAACCACTAGCAGGAGCAATGCAGAAGAGCTGCAGCGGAAAGTGGACACACTGAGACTGCAGCTGAAAACGGCAGAGGAAGCACTCAAACGGATAAAGAGTGGCTAAAGATGAGGCTTTTTAATCGTAAGTTTCTTTCCCCACCGGATTCTTGGAACTCACTTGCATGGCGTATGAAGTCATTTGTTGTTTTTGTTTTGAGCAACTTATAGGAGAAAACTAAATTTATTTTGTAAAAACGGAATCATACATTGATTGTTGTGCATTGGATTACGTTGGTATTTACATATATACTACAAGGTTGATTTTAGAGTAGGTTTTATACCGTAACTCAAAAGTGTAAGCACCTAGTGCCATGGGTGGGCCATGAGAGTTGCTTGCTCTAGTGATTATATCAGCTGAGTAAACGTCTCATATCTTGGGCAATAAGACTCTGGTCGAGTTTAAGAGGCACTGAAAAAGTTTCATGTACATTGTTAGAAAGTGAAGCACCACTAAAGGTAGTTAGCTTCTTTTGCAATATTATTAAACAGTTGATTGATCTGATAACTAGTTGTCTTACAACACAACTAGTTGACACAAGATGAGATCTGAGATTGTCTTTCCATGTCGATCAATTCTCCTGGAACAGTTGACTCCACCATCTAATATGTTCCTTACGACAACATTCAACGCATGAATGCCTTTAACTTCATATATTTCTACTCTCACCTTTTCATCATCATTTTCCATCGATGACATCACCTTTTTAACCCATTGAGGAGTTATTATGAGTTTCAGACGCTCGATATCTGGGGAATAATGTGGTATTACTGAGAAGTTTATGTCGTTTCCTTTATCACCAGCCCTGCTATGAGCAACAGAGTAGAGTGGGATCTTTTGGCCAGACGGAGCAGGAGATCCACATTGATCGCCTCTCCTTTGATTTTCCAAAGGATTCTACAAGTGGAACCACTTGGTTTAGTATATGTCAAGAAATTAACCAGAGTTGTTTATCACTAACCTTTCGAATTTTCTCTGGAGCAACCAGGAGATGACTTTTAGGAGCCCAAGTGTATGTGTTAGTCTGCTCAAGTCCAGTTTTCCACATTACAGATTCACGGCTAACCTGGGGAACCAAACACACATCATCATCATGATTCAAAATGCAAGGCTGTATTAGTAAAAAGTTTAATGATGGACACGACATACCAACTGCTTTTCAAGAACAATCTCCATCTTGTGTCCGGTACTGCATATCACAAGTTAAAACTACTGTAATGCTAAGTCATTGGTCTGTCTGTCTGTTAAGAAATTACTTACCTAATTCCACCACCACCAGCTGGTCCGTTTGTATATAAAGCAGTAAACTCTTTGGTGAACTGGACCGCATGTTCCTCTACTTTGAAAAGACCATCCATTCGTAATCTAATATCTCTACATGACTGCCATGATGATTCAGCGTCATTGCTTGTCCCCTTCAAGCTATCAAGCCCAATCACATAAGAAAGAATACAGCTGTTCACACCAGGAATATTTTCTTCCATCCAAGATCGGACCTGCAAGGGAAATACCTACACACTTATATAATGCTCTACTACATTTGTAGTCATTAAACGGACCATTGGCGCACCAGGAACTCTGAAGCTTTAGCACGTTGAATAGATTCATGTCCTCCATATGAAATCTCTCCCCATCCTTTCCAACCACACTCCTGCAAGAAATTACTAATTATAGAACCACAATCGAATGTTACCAGCATTTCGTCAAGGTAAACAAACCTTTGGAATCAACCGCAAGAGTTTCTCAGGTACACAAGTATTGGCGGATGGTTTTGCTCCAGTGCATTGTACCTTGGAGTTCGACAGGGGGAGGAAAGAAACGTCTCGAATATCAATTACCTGCAAAGAAGGATATTCAAATTGACTGTATCCAGTTGTTGTTGTGGTTATTTCTTATACCTCTAACTTACCACATCAGGTGTTATGTAGGCACTAGGATCAGCAATTTCATATAGCAGTTGCTCAGCGCAAGTAGATGTATTTAAAATTCCACCACTACCTTCAACCTTTGATACACATACTTTTCCATCATAGCCAATTTCTGCATAAGGAAGTGACAAATCCTGGAGGAGAGGGAAAGCCATGTCTCTATAATGGTCACCTAAAGAAGTTTGAAGAATTAAAATGACCATACCCGCTAATGAAAAACCAATGGTAACTTGAGCCAGTACGCACCTGGATGCATAAAATATCCACCAGTGAGCTGACAACCACACTCCAAAAGGTGACCAGCAAGAGTGCCCTGAGCTAGCAGATCCAAGTCATTCCAATTCCAACCAAGCTCATATACCTAAGGAAAATCACAAACACAGGGAAGCCACTTAATGATGCAGATATCTGGCCCAAATATTAGATAAGAAGACCTCACCATTGGTGCTAAAAATAAGGCTGCGTCAGCCACTCTTGAAGTAATTACAACGTCTGGTTGGTACTTCTCCAGGCATTCAACAATAGGAGCTGCTCCAAGATAAGTGCTGGTACCCTGGACAACCAACCACACATCTTTACAAGACGCCAAATAAACCATTGTAATGTGTACTCTGGTAACATATGAACTACAACCAGAATCGTACCCCCACAGAGCAATTTTGACAGCCAACAGATGATCCAGAGCCTAGGTAAGATTCAGAGACAAGGGTAAGATAGTGGTGAATAACTTGAAATAAAAGATTGGTCGTACCTGTTTCAAAATGCACCTCATGAGCTACAGCGACGGAAATTGTGAGGCCCAAATCATTTGCTACCTCAAGCACTTTCTTCTGAGCTCCAGAGGGATCAACTAGACGAAAAGAAAAAATAAGTGAGAAAAGAAGATGTAGCTCAATGTAGATTGAAAGGTCTTACCTGCACCCATGTTAGTAATGATACAAGTGCCTTTCTCCACAGCCATAGGCAGTAACAAACGCATCCACTCAGAAACTGTGAAAAGAGGAGGCTGATTCACAATATCCCTACTAACTAACTAACTAACTAACCAAGTATTTGAACATACCACGGGGGTCGTAACCGTGACCGCCGGATGCCATAGAGAGCCAGCGATCAGCCAAAGTCCGTTCGGCTAAGCACTCAAGAACAAGATAGTCAATCTGTTCAACTCTCTGAAGAAGTTTGAGAGCTGCGAGTGGCCTATCGCCGGCGAATCCAGCACCACATCCGACGTAAAGTGTATCCTTTCGTCTCTTGGGATCATCTCTCTGAAAGTGAAAAACATAACATAAGCGACGGAGTTTAAAAGGAAAGGAAGAGGATGGGAATTCTTACCAACTTGATGACAGAGTCGCAGAGATTCTCCATGAGATAATGATTTGATCAGAGGAATATGAAATGATGAGGCAGAGACGTGAAGAATCGAGAGTGGAGTGATGCTTATCCCATTTGATTTTTAAAGTTATAAAAAACTATTACTATTACTATTACTTTAGAAAAAGGCAAAACCAAGGGCAATGGAGTTAGGGTTCTCGGGCGATTGGGGAGAGATAGTTTCAGAGAAGGTTGTTTCGGCTTATCTTTCTCTTTCGACCAAGGGAAAACCTCAGGGTCGTGAAGTCACCGTCCTCTCCGCTTTCCTTGTCTCTTCTCCTTCCCAAGACCCGCAAGTAATAGCGTTAGGGACAGGTACCAAGTGCGTTACTCGCTCTCTGCTGAGTCCCCGTGGTGACATTGTCAACGATTCCCATGCCGAAGTTGTCGCCAGAAGGGCTCTTTTGAGGTTCTTCTATTCCCAGATTCACCGGATCAACGATGATTCAATACTAGAATTAGCCACGAATTGTCATGGAGAAGTCAAATATAAGCTGAAATCTGGATGCGACTTGCATATGTACATTTCTCAGTTGCCATGTATGTCTGTATTTAATTTGCCTCCTCCTTAAGTTTTTTCTTGTTTCAAGAATGTTATTGTCATGCTTTTCATAATTAGGTGGTTATGCTTCTACTAGTTCACCACTGAAAAAGATTCCACTAACACTTGTAGATGACATTTGCTCGTCAGAGATAGGTAATCATGAATCATGATGCCTGCCTGTTCATTGCAATATTAGACTGATTGAATTTCCATTTCGGGTACAGATATGGTACAAAGAAAGCCTGGTCGCGGTGAAACCACACTCTCTGTAAGCTGTTCTGATAAGATAGCTCGATGGAATGTTGTTGGAGTTCAAGGTTTCTTTTTCTACTCTTTTCAATGCTTTTAATTGCATCATGCAATAACGTCTCTCTCTTTTTACTTGCAGGGGCATTGCTTTGCCAATTCCTTCAGCCTGTCTATATTTCTACCATCACTGTTGGACAATCTCTGCTCTGTCCTGACGATTTTTCCTTGGTTGATCACTTGCAAAGATCTTTGTATGAGAGGATCCTTCCATTAGCCGATAAGCTACTGATTTCCTTCCGTTTGAACAAGGTTTTTATTAGCAGCTGTTATTACACTAGCTACTTGCGTAAATTATTCTGATTCCTTTCCAGCCAGTGTTTTTTGTAGCTCCAGTGCCACCACTAGAATTTCAGCATTCAAAAACTGCTCAAGCTACTCTAACATGCGGGTTTGTTTTCAGTGCTCTTAAATATTTTTCTTTGTTTACAAAAGTGACAAATTTATTGTTTGTTTTGTCTCATAGATATTCATTATGTTGGAACCAATCTGGGTTACACGAAGTTATTCTTGGAACAATCGGTAGAAAGCAAGGCACCTCGGCTAAAGGAGCTCTCTACCCATCTACTCAATCATCGATATGCAAGTAAGTAAGGGTAGGACTAGGAGGAGCTTGGTATCCAAATCATGACCTGACCTGACCTCTAGTTAATTAATATCATGTTCATAGACAGCGGTTACTAGAGCTATTCTTAAAAGAAACTCATGGACTCGACTCAAAAAGATCTTACCGAGAACTCAAGGTACGTACGTACGACGTGTGATGCAGATTCTTTTCTGCAGATTGTCATATTTGTCTCTGCTTTAATTCTACTCAGGACAACGCTAAGGAATATTCTATGATGTCAAAGGTTTTTAAA
>OVBE01001743.1:0-34524 GCA_900406425.1 Iberis pinnata
ATCCTAAAATAAGAGTAAATGACTTCTAAAAATTGCTAAAATTCAGAGACATCAACCATGCGTCAAAAAGATTAGACCCGGTTGGCGAAGATGCAGGAGACGATGGACGTGATATTAGGACGGTTCGGTCCACAATAGTTTCGTTTTTTTTGTAATTGAAAATACTTTTATCAATATAATTTTGTTATTTTATAAAATTTTATAAATATTTTTCAATTTTATTAAAAATAATTTTATTATTATTCAAAACAATAACATAAATATAAATTAATAAATTTTTTTTTAAATTTAATTTCAAATCCGTCAATAGTTCGTCAGTAATAACTGACGGAATATTGACAGACATAAACTGACGGATACTTTGTGACGGATGTATCCGTCAATAAACCCTCACTAAATATCCGTCAATAGTTCGTCAGTTGGTACTGACAGACTATTGACGGATAGTTACTAACGGATATAACTGTTACAAGTTCTGTCAGTATTATTTTATCAGTAATTCGTTAGTAATTACTGACGGACTACTCACGGATATTCATTACTGACGCTCCAGGACTGACGGACACATTCCGTCAGATAACCGTCAAAAAAAGTTGTTTTTGACGGGAAAGTGACGGAATTGTCCGTCAATTCTGGCCTATGTTTTCTTGTAATGATAAACGTAAAGGTTTCACACAAAGAAACTGGCGAAACGAAACAATAGTAATTCTTACTTGATAAAGAGAGAGAGAGTCAGTTTTGGTTTTTAAATAAAGTGTTCGAACTAAAAGAATTTAAAAATACGTATTGTTCCGTAATGGAGGACTTCAATGATTTATCTGCAAACTGCAAGATTTAAGATGGCCGAGTCCAAAATTATTTTGAAGGGCATGTATATGATTTACATGATGATTAGAGATAATAAATTAATTAATAATTAATATTTAATAACTTTGGTTTCTCATTAAGAAGAGTTGGTCCCTGGCCGCCAGACCAGTCTCCTCCAGAGAAGGTAATGCAGACTCGTTTACACGTATAACTTACTTTGTTTAATTAGATTTAGTTAATTGAAATTCTAATGTTGAACTCTGAAGAAGAAAAACATATTGACCCAATCATTTGATAATTTTAAATATAAAAAGTTGTAATTGGCTCGAACCAATAATTAGATTTAATGATATAGGCGATCTTCCAAACGACCAGACGCCAAACAAGATTTTATCGTCGGCATAAAAATATGAACAAAAGATTAATAATAATAGAAAAACATTGACTTTAAAGAAAGTTAGGTAACCGTAGTAATAAGGGATGTATATTTATCATGTTTACAAAATAAAATAGTAATAGTGTGAACCTCAAGTGGCATTACCTTTTTAAGAGTTCAGATAATTAATAACACTCAAATTAATAATCTTTAGAGTAAAGCTCATCCACAATAACAACGAATAATAAAATTAAGAGAAAAAAAGAGAGAGTGGTGGTTCACATGTCATCGAATCATGGCTTCCCTCACAAACATCTTATCCACACGACATGAGAAGCCCCGAAGCAGTTCCAAAACAGTATCTTTGTCAGTTAGGCTCGACACGTGCAAAATCTTGACAGCCTCAAACACTTGGGTCCCATCAATGATTTGCTATTTGGAAGTCATTTGGTTCTGATTCTCTTATATATATATCATGATAATGACGACTTTCCATTACAATTCATCCACAAACTTGTTTTATGTTTTTACATGTTTGTTCTTTTGGTTATTTTCTACTTACATTTTACAATTAATTCAAACAGTTCCAAACATCAATGAGGTTTTGTTTTATAATCTCTCTGTTAAATCCGTGTATCTAAATAATTATTTTTGTTTCATTTTAAAATTCAGTATTTCAGAATTTACTTTACATAATTATTCTGACCTTTTCAATTTACAATATATTTGATTATTATTAATTTTTTAAATAGATGTTAAATGATATATTTAAGTTAAAACTAAAGAATTAATAATTTCTATATTTTTAGTCTTGTTTTTATCCAAAAACGTCGTGTAAAAAGAATGAAGAGAGAGTATATACAGTTATAATAAATTAGTTATCTCTCTTTCATAAAATTTAGAATCAGAAAGAAAGATTTTTATGTAATTGTATTTCATTTTTCTAAAAATATATTGTAAATATTTTGTATCTAACATGTATATATCAAAACTGGCATGTAAATGAGCTAGTAGTTGTCTATGTTTACAACATGTTTTTCCAAGTTAGATTCTCACTTAAAATAAATTAACTTCGATGTGTGTATGACTTTTAGGACATAAGTTGAATTACAAACCATCAAACGAAAAATCAAATGGGAGCAAGATTCGGAAAAAAAGAAAGAAGATGATATATAATTGAAATCTAATATAATATTAATTTAATTAAAAAATGAAATTGCATAATTAAGGACAGCCTGGTTTAGCTGAATGATAGATGGATTGTCTGGTCTTTTTTATCATCTTTCCGGCTTTTTGCCCAACGAGACATATACATTTTGTTAAAATTGTTAATATTTCTTCGCTAAAAAACATGAAAATTTCTAGTGTTGTATAAGATCGATTGATAACTCATACGGATTCTTCAGATCAAACAATTGATAGTTAAATAAATTAGGAGTTGTAGTCTTTTGAAAGTAATTATATATTCTCGTCTAATCATTTATCATTAAATAGTAAAACTGAATTAGGTGCTAAATATTGTGATATCATGTTTCGTGATTGTACGAATGAGTGCTCAAATAATTGTCCCAAATGTATTTCTAACTGTATATCATGTCGTAAGCGTGTGCATAATTGAAGGTATCAAATTCATAATATATTCGTGATTTATTCCAAATAGTTTCCACGCATTATCATCTTTTTAATTAATATCTACGTTTCTTGTAATCAGGTAATTAATACACAAAATTTTATTTATTATAAATAATCGTATTGTTTATGATCTAGAAGAGTGCATTTTAGTACTTTTGTTAGAGAACTCCTCCCCCAAGTTGTATATTCAGATGAAAAAAAGGAGAAGGAATATTACCTTGAAATGTAAAAGAATGCCAAATAATTTAATCAAATTGAAGCAAAAAGAAGGCATAAAATACTTAAGACACTAAAGGCTAAAAAGAGTAAATAATTATAATATTAGGTCGGCTAAAGAAACGATACGATGAGGTCAATACATTGACTTTGTAAAAGACAAATCATTAGGCCTTTGACAACCAAAGTTTGGTCAGAATATATAAACACAAAAAGTAAGACTAGTGAATTTACATATTCTGGCGATATATATTTCCTGAAACATCTTTTGGTGATATTAGTTTGAAAATTGTAAAGGTTAACAAATCTGATAAACTTTGCTACAATTAGGTCTGAGCATTTTGGGTTGAGTTAGTCGACTTGCCATGTACCCGACCCATATATACGGATAAGGGTCGGGTACGAATAATAATAATTACCTGTTTGGGCCAAGAAAAATTTTTTAAACGGGTAAAAGTCAGGTAAGAGTAATTATTTGGCTACCCAATTTACCGGTTTACATACCTAAATTTATAAAATTATTTTAAAACTTAACTATAATGATAATAACTTTCTAAATAAATATAAATTTTGTTTTAATAAATATATATTTAAATAAACATTACAAAATTATATAATTGGTTACTTTTTGTCATATTTTCGATTTTGTTACTATGTAATTCAATTTGCTAAACTTATTCTTATAAAAGATATAATATTATAATCAATCATTATACTATTTTCAAATTCTAATACACATAGTCACATATTAGTCAAATTTATATAATATATTACGAGTTCGAGTATTAGACGGGTACTAATTTTAACTACCCGAACCATATCCGCCATTACCCGATCCTTAATTTTCGGGTATGCTTTGGGTATTAGTTTTCCATATCCGAACTACGCGTACCCGACTCCTACCCGCTATTACCCGACCTGGTACCCGAAATGCTTAGGCCTAGTTACAATTGTTAAAACAGTGTTGAAATTAGAATGTTTTTTTGTTGTACAATATTAAGTTATATCATACGATAACAATATTAATTTAACTTTCATACTCTTATATTTTATATTCAAGGGTTGACATCACTACACCCCACCTACTTTATACACCCAATTTTTTTTACCCAAACTTGTTAGCTCTTGATTTTGAAACTCAAACTTGTAATACTCTTTACTCTACCTCCTATACTATTCGACCTCATAAGTTTTCCCTATGCAATTAACTAGAGTTATTAGCGATTTCAAAACTTAAACTTGCGTTTAATAGGTAAAATAAACCAAAACAAAAACCGATTTCATTTAATTCCTTTTTACTTAATCTAAACCAAGAAATAATGACTTTCTACAGTGTTTTACAGAGAACACGATTGTGGGAAAAAGTTAGGATTCCAGAATTCTACGTTTTACTCTAAATCGATCCTGGGAAACTTTGAATTCGACGATGAGAGAAGAAGGTGAAGAGAGATCGATGGTTGTTGCTGATGAAGGTGAATTCGATTATGATGGAGCTTGTAATGAAGGTAATGGTGATAACTATGATGACGTTGCTTGTAGGTTTGATTTCAAAATTGAATAATCTGTTAAGTATGTAAAAACACATGATGCATTGTGTTTGAAGTATGTTTGTTAGGATTTGGAGGTGATTAAAGATAGAAGAAAAATTTGTTCTTGTTTTGTTTACATAAAAATTAATCATTTCCCTTGCTCGTGCACCAGACTTTACATTTGAATTAGCTAATGAAATATTATCAGAGTTTACATTTGAATTCTGCATTTCATGAAATAATTGCAGAGCTTCTTTGTTCATATATGCCTGAACATACCTCGAGCTCATCGTAGTCCATGATATAGCGTCCTTTTTCATATATTTTTCCAAATTAAATTGATGCAATATCCATTTTTCCAGCTTTTGTATAACCTTTGATAACATAGTTCCATTAGACAACAACAAGTTTAGAGATTCCGTCAAAGAGAAGTTGAGCTAGATGGAATTTTCCGGTCACAATATATGAATTAATCAGAGAATTGATTGTGTATATATCGTTTTCATATCCAAATTTAATGATATGTGTGTGAATTTGTGTTGTTTCTTGAAATTGAAATGCAGGTAGATTCGAACAAGCTTTGAGAAGAAATAGAAAAGTATATGAGTTATGAGGAGTTGAACAAACTAGCAACGACAATACAAGAGTAGAGACATCTCGGGTTTGCTTCAGTTCATGTTGCTTTGAGCATCTCTTTAGACAAGATAATGTCTCAGTGAGATTATGTTCGAATGAGAAAAAAGGAGGAGATTACTTCCATTTGAGCTCATGGAAAAACACATAAACCTCTTTAGATAAAGTTATTTGGTTGATTGATAGTAACTATTTCTCAAAACTATTTCTTGAGAGGACCTCCAAGTGTTGTCGAAATCAAACCTATAAGCAATGTCATCTTCTTCATCTCCATTACCTTCATTACAAGCTCCATCATAATCAAATCACTTCCTCACCACCATCGATCTCTCTTCACCTTCTTCTCTCATCATCGAATTCAAAGTCTCGCATAATCGATTTATAGTAAAACATAGAATTCTAGAATCCTAACTTTTTCACAAAATCGTGTTCTGTAAAACAACGTAGGAAGCCTTTTTCTCGGTTTAGATTAAGTAAAAGGTAATTAAATGAAATTATTTTTGTTTCAGTTTATTTTACCTATTAAACATAATTTTTAAACACAATTTTAAGTTTTTAAATCGCTAATAACTCTGATTAATCGCATAGGAATAAATTGATGAGATCGAATAGTACATGAAGTAAGGTAAAAAACATCACAAGTTTGGATACCAGAATCAAGAGCTAAAAAGTTGAGAGAAAAAATCATTTAGATGTACAAAATTCAGGAAATGTAGTAATGTCAACTTTTTTTTTTTGTTGTCAAACAAAAATTTCATTACTTCATACTAAAGAGTTTTTGCTCCACTAAAGGAGCCAATAATACAAACAAACAACATAACCTTAGTGAAAGACACCGCGGAAATAAAAACAACAAAGATAGAGCCAAATGACGAGCAAAGCAAACCATCTTGGAAGCACATTGGGAGTTCGTCGGCAAGTAATCCCAAGTGAAGGGAAAAAGAGACTATAGTGCAGAAAGATACACTTATGTCTAACGGGATATCCCCTACTTCCGAGAGGAGACACGAGAATAAATCCTTAGGCTCTATGATGAGCGCCAAACGCAAGAACTGAATGGTGGTTAATCGATGAAAGAAGTGATTGCCTTCAACAGACCAAAGCAGCAACATCGATTTCCTCGAATCCCGATAAATCCATTGAAGCTTAGAAGAAAAGAGGACCAATTCACAGTTCAACATTGCAATCCATCCTGCATCGATAACAAAGAAAGAACCAAAACTAGTAACCAGGACTAAGCCCATAAAGTTAAAAGAACCAAGAACACAACTAGTATAAATCTCAATACAAGGTAAATTCGGGATATCATAACAAATACCCGATGAGAGATCCATCGCCATAAAGTTTGAAACTAGACAAGCACAATACATGATAAGGGTATCTTTAAACGACTTTAGCTCGTGGATCTTGCCTAATTGTAACATGATGAGAAAAGAACAATGATCTGTGACTAAACTTGGAGAAAACACACAAGTGGTGTGGATTAAAACCTTATATATCCAACAATTGGGAATAACCAAGCAACTAAAATTACTCAACCTTAGAAACACAAGCCTAACATCATTTAAGCAAGATACTTCATTAATGAGAAATTTCTTAAGACTTGAATCTTTAGTAATGATGGCAAATATATATGAAATAGATTCATTCAAGCCAATCAATCAGAATCGAGAATACATGACGTACCTTAATCTTCACAAAGCAGTAAAAAGCTACACAAAGTAGTAAAAGGGCTGCATAAAGCAGTATAAGAAGAGCTAAAAAGTTGTGAGATCTCAGTCGGCCTTCTCCTCTCTAATAAGTCAAGGAACTTGCACAAAGAATCACCATAAATTTCAAATCTGGTGAAGGGGATGTCATAGCCAAAGCAAGAGATGTCATCAACTTTCAAAATCCATTTTTCTTCCCGCTGTAAAGACTTTGACCAGAAGAGAAGGTGGTAGTCTTGGTCCTGAACACCAAGGACAGGGGCAACGTCGAAATGAGGATGAGGACAAGTCCCCAAGGTCTTCACTTGGAAAGGCCCGAACCGCCTAAATGAGCTAGACTGGAGCAGTTGCGTTGAAAACGGGTCAACAAAGTCTTCACAGGGAGAGGAGAATGGTTCATCCTTTATCACGAAATCAAAGGTCTTCGAAACAAGCGTCAATGGAGGCAGAGCCCACTCCAGCCGCCGAAGAAGGAGATCCCGCAACCTATGATGGCGGCGACGGTGAAGACACTCATCAAAAAAGCTTGAAATCGAGAGAAAACTTTTAAAAGAAGCAGAAATCGTAGAAGAGAAGAAGATGGCGATGCAGCAGACGCGACGCTGGTGGGAAATGCCACCGTCGGCGTCGAGAAACGACATCTTCGACGAACCTAGGGATTCGTGTATGGGAGCTTCAAGGTTGGCTGCTAGGGTTTTTTTAAATAGTAATGTCAACTTTATATTTAAACATCCAAAAGAAAACTTAGCTTTTTTTTTGTTAGTTTTTCTCAACAAAAAATCTTTATCGCTTTAGTTTTTTAATTAATAAAATGGCTGCCTAATTATAAATTACGAATATGATTGATGAAGTCGACAATTGGCTATTAAAAGGCCGATGATCCACTACGAGATGCATCGACATTTTATATTCCCATAGCATTTATACCCCTTTAGTTTAGCCACTTGAACCTTCATTTCCCTCTTTGTAATAAATGCTATGTCAATGCTATATATTATATGGAATTGTAGAATATGGTTATTAGGATCTGCCAAAGTGTTTGTTCGTATTGATCCTATTACTGGGAAAAATACATCGACCAAATTAAAGTCTAACTAGGTGGTTTTATATATGGTACTGGGTTCTTTTCTAATAAATTATAAAGCTCTTTGATTTACTTTAACAAAAAAATAATTTGATTTTAGGTTTATTTGTGTTTAGTCATTAAACACATAAATTCTTAACAATACCTTTATTCTAAAATTTATCAACACAAAAAAACAAAAATTCTTTTTGCTCTTACACCACAAACTATTCTCTCAATATATTTGTGTTTTTTCAAATATAAACCCGAACATGTATCTACCCCAAGATCTCTCAAGACTCTCACACAAGCAATTATCACTTAACTCTAAACCCAAAAAAACAACTATCAAAGTCTCGAAATTCTTTCGAGCGTTTTGCCTCTTTAAATATCCATCTAACCCTAGCTCTCATTTCCTTTCCTTTTGTGATTCGACTTTCTTTTCTTACATGTTTGCGAAATCTCTTTTTTCTCTTTTGAAGCTTTCCATTCTTGGCCTCAACTCACATATTGATTCTTCTTTAAGTCATATTCCCGCTTCTTTAATATTGATACTCCCTCAGTTTCTGAACCACCAATTCTCCTGCATCTTCA
Source organism: Iberis pinnata (assembly GCA_900406425.1). Taxonomy (NCBI): domain Eukaryota; kingdom Viridiplantae; phylum Streptophyta; class Magnoliopsida; order Brassicales; family Brassicaceae; genus Iberis; species Iberis pinnata. The sequence goes on from OVBE01001743.1 coordinate 8,560, forward strand.
ATTTCCCCTATTTCGATTGAGTTTGATAACCAAGCACCTCATTTACCCACCTATAAAACAACATAACCCCAAACCACACAAGTACTTGCACATAACATGTAATTAGCCAATAATTGCACCAAATGATGTTAGCAGCTTTAAAAACAAGCACCATTTTCAGGTTTAACCACCAAGTTAAAAAAACCGAGAACTCTGACACAAGAGTTTAAAAACAAAAAAATTGTCAGAGAACAGAAGATGAATTAGCTTAAAACTTAAAAAATGAGCTTCTTGGGTAATCACTATTCTGCATATACATCCTCAACTGGGTTCTGTTCTTGTTCCGCGTGATCTCCTTTTGCTTGGTAGCATAACTCAGTAAAAAACACCAATGCACATTGATAACACGCTTTTGACGTGTTTGTGTGATCAATTCCTTATCCACACAATGTTATCATGTCATTGTAGCATAGATAAGGTGTCAATCCAAATGGGTGTGATGCTAGCAATCATGATGCAATTGGAACTAATGATTCATGTTAAATATGAAAATGGGGGGGGGGGTTTACTAACAATTCCTAAACAAACAAAACATGCAGAAAACTAAAACAAAAAAACATGAAACAAATACTAACATGCATTGGCAGATATTATGCATAAACAACAAAAAAGTGAAATGGGTAAAGATGCAATCAAGTGAGAAGCAGTTCCTGAGAACAAGGGTAATTGACTAGAGATCATTTCTAAACTACCTGAGCACCTAACATACCTCAAACAATGAGCTAATTCCTAGACAGCAAATTCATATGCAACCAAGTCCAATGTCTTGGTAAATGGTTTCAAGCCAAGCAATCACCAGACCTAACTCTCGTTAACGGTACACTACTAAGCAGGCTTGAGAAACCAATTTACTAAAGCAAACAAGCACCCTAAACATCTAATCTCTTAGGCTAGGATGTGCAAATCTCTGAAATCACCATGTCCAAGCATTTCATTGAACACCTTCTGAGTGATGAAATTCCTTATATCAGATTGCAAATGATCAGAAAGAAATCAGCATGAAGAGCAATAAAACAAAATGGATCTAGATGCAAATCAACTTAGGCACTTAGGAAGAACATGATATCAACATGAATCTACCCCATCCTCAAGAACCTAAGGTAACTACTCAGTACGCATAGCTACTAAGGAAAACATGAAGATCAAAAGTCAAAGATAAAGAACACCAAGAATACTAACCCAGAAAAACAGAGTATCAATGAAACAGTAGTGAAAACAGAGAAAGTGATCAAGCTAAAAACAAGATTAAAAGCATAAAAACGTAAATCAACATGCACCAGATAGTTCACAGCCCTAATCTAAGCATGAAAATGAAGAAAATAGAAGATAAACATAAACTTAATCAAAATCTGGGTTTAGAACATGAAGAACATCAAGAAAAAGTAGAGAGAAAATCAAACCTAACTCAAAAGCTAAAAATGGCAAAAAGAAAGATCATCCTAAAAATAGAGGTGTTTAGCGCTTTTATAGTGTTCAGAGAAAATCCCTAAAATGCATAAAAGAAAAAAATCAATGATTAAACTAGGTCTTGGGTTTGGTCCATCCTGATTCGAAGTTGGTCGGGTCAGGGCTGCTTGGGTCGATCTTGATGTGATCGAGCCATGTAGAAGACGTGATCGAGGCAAAAGGGTGCATGTGATTAAGCACGCTGGATATCCCTATATTCTCCAGTATGTCTCGGACTTCCTCGAAGATATCAAGGGTGCTTAGAGTTTCTGTATCAGGAAATGTCGACCCTATGAATTCTAATTGCATCAACCTCCCATAAATTTCTTCAACTGATGGTCTGTGTGAACTACTGGGCATCCCTCTGTATGACATGGTACCTGCGGCGATCATGATCAAGTTCAGAAGCAAACAATTAGAGCCAAACTTCAAAGATGTGATAAGTGGAATAAAAAACGTGTATTAGAAAGTTCAGGAATAGAAAGTTTCAGAAATTCAGGAGTTCGAGTTAAGTTCGAGCAAACCGAATAGTTCGTGAATGAAAACCGTTTCAGACTTTAGAAAAATTCAGGAATGAAAAAACTGAAACCAATTTCGACAAGGCTTAGAAACTTCGGGAGAAGTCCTGTAGAAACTTGATGTCTCTACGGAGATCAATTTATGTGCTCACGAAATAATAAATGTTAATGAGTAATTTGAAGTGTTTAGATTGATGAGGAGTTAATTGGTGAGGAACTCCCTTATATAGAGGCATTGTCGAAGCAATTGCATGGTGTTAAAGAGTTGATGTGTTGTTGAAGTATGTGGATGGAGTTTAAAGTATTGGTATGTGGATGGGGATTAAAGATGGTGTGTGTGGAAGGGGTTTAAAGAGGGGACAAAAGGGGTGATGGAGGTGTAAGAGCTTGTTGGGGAATATTGGAATGGGATGAGAGGACACTTCTTGGCATGGGGTGAGTAGTGGGAAAGTGGGGAGACAAGCCTTAAAATGAAATGTTGAGTGCTTGCCTCGAGTTGGAGTGTGAATCGGCCGCTTTGCATTGGCTTGATCGACATTATTTCGTGGCTCGAGGGGGATGGGTTTGGCACAGCTCGATCGAAAATTTTCCATGGCTCGATCATATCGTGTGCTTGGCTCGATCATGTTGGCCGTGGCTCGATTGACACTTGCATTGGCTCGATCATGACAAAAAAATATGGCTCGATGGTAATTGTCGGTGGCTCGATCGTGTGTTTGGCACGACTCGATGGACTATTACCTTGGCTCGATTGAGCTTTGTCCGTGCATCGGCAACGCGATGCCTTTGCTCGATCATCATAATGCTCGGCTCTATCAGACTTAAGCACATTGATCCGGCTTGATCGAAAATTTGAGCTAACCCCGTGCTCTTCTTTTATCATTACTAAATGCCCAAAACCTAACTCCAAAGTCCCTGAAACACCAAAACAAAATGATAACTGAAATGCATTAAACGAAGAACTTAAATAAAAATCATAAAAATTTCATATGTACAAGGGTAGACATGGAACTTCCTCCCAAGTGAGCTTGTTTAAAGTCACTAAGCTTAACTTTCTGTTTTAAATTTAATGACCTTGAGACGGTTCCCCAAGGAGAACCGAGGTCCTTTCTGAAACGATTCTGTTATCATTGTGCTGGTTGATTTGGTAATTCAGCTTCGACACTTTATCAGGTTCCACAGCAAGTATGATTTCTTCACCAGACAGAATTTCCTTGACCATGAAGTTCGTGGAGCAATTTGGATTTACATTCCCCAGATAGTATTTGAACTTTGGTTTGAGTAGAAATACTTGATCTCCACTCTGGATGTCCATTGATTTGGTACGAGGATCAAAACATTTTTCAGAATGGGGAGTACGTGAAGTTGGTGCTTGAACTCAGGATCCTCTTTTTGCGAAATTAGCAGTTTGCTCTCATCAATTGGTATCCCCAATTTTCTGGTTTCTTCTAACTATGCAGGAACCCATGCATCTGATTTTTTAATAATCCTATATGCTTCATGGTGCCATGAAAACTTGTTTGAATCCTTCTCCAACTCATCCTCAAATGAACCACTGCTTGAGTAGCCATCCTCATCATTGTCCTCATTCCTTTCCGTACTTGAGAATAGCTGGCCTTGGATTGTAAGCTTCTGCGTCTTTCTCTTGATGTTAAAGATCACTCGTGGACCATTCCCCACGTTCAACCTGATATTACCCTTCTTGACGTTGATCACAACTCCAACTGTTGCTAAGAATATCCTTCCAAAGATCAATGGATCCTTTGGCTCCTTATCCATTTCCAATACCACAAAGTCATTGGGTATTTCTACGTCCCCAATTTTGATGGGTAATTTCTAGGCGCCAATAGGATACCTAATGGATCTATCTGCCAACAACAGAGTTATATTGGAAGCCTTGAATTTGTTGAATCTCAGCTTCTTGGGAATGGATAAAGGCATCAAGTTAATAGATGCTTCTAAATCACAAATGCATTTGTTGAAGGTTAGGGATCCTAGTGAGCATGAAAAACTGAATGAATCAGGATCCTCTTGCTTCTCTGTTATTAAAGCATTGCATTCGACATTCGGTTCCAACACTCCTTGAGAATTCTCTTCCCTCATTGGGTTCTCAAAGATTTCTAGATATTTTTCCATAATCTCATTCTTGAAACGTGATGGGAATGGCAACCTTGGAACATAAGATGGTGGAACGAAAAGTGTTGCATTCTCCTTTGAAGCAAATAGCTTATCACCAAGAACATATTTTTTACAATTTGCAGTTTCAACTTCGTTTAAACTCGAATCCTCTCAACTTGAATCACACTGTCCTCAGTGAAATCAGTAGTGCAAAAGGGAGGAGGAAGGTCAGTGGTACTCCCTGATGACTATGAATTTTCATGGATTTTACATATCAATTAGCATCAATTATGAGGTCTAAAAGCGTGCATACATCACATTTATGGTTGATTTCATTAACTTTAGGATTTTTAGGACTTTTTCATTAGAATTTGCATATGTATGAATTTTGGAGACTTTTCAGGACTTTCAGGAGTTTTCGGGAAGGATTTAAGAAATTTCAGAAAAGTAGCACTTAACGTTAAATGGAGCAGCACTCAGCATGGAATGGACTGGACTTACCTCAGACCCAAGGCAGGATCGATCCCAACACTATGCAGGATCGATCTTAGGAACTTCAGCGTCGAACCAGGATCGATCCCAGCTCAACACTCTCAGGATCGATCCCAACACTTGCCAGATCGATCTCGCAACCACTTCAGATCGATCCCAACTCAGCAGGGATCGATCCCAGCTCTTACCTGGATCAATCTCCCCCTCTCTCTTTCAACATTTTTGGTGAAGTCTTAAATGAAGCTAAGGAAGTGCACGAAGATGAAGCAGGACTAAGTAGGAAACAAATGAGATTGATACCACCAAGGTCTGGATCGATCTCGGGAACTCAATGCCGGGATCGATCCCAACCTCAGACGCATTTTGGATGCAACTCAGCTGGATCAATCCCAACCAAGCATCTTTCAGTCCGGATCGATTGTGCACTCACCAACTCGAAGGCAAACACGCTCCGACCCGACCAACTTAAATCCGGATACCACCTGAATCAAGGCCCAAGATCCAAGAAAATGATTAGCATTTTGTCTTTAGTGAGAATTAGGGCTTTTCTCTGAACACTATAAAAGCCCTAATTCGTCTCCATTTGCACAAGTTTTAGTTTTTCTTTCCTTTTTAGGTTTTTTCTTAGGTTTTCATTTTCTTTAAGTTGTTCTTAGTGTAAAAACCATTTTTCTTTCAAGTCTTTGTATAATCTTCTGTTTTTCTTTAGTTTCCTTGCTTAGCTCTACCTTGTTGCATATCTGGTTCTTGTTGATTTTCGTTTTAAGTTTTAATCTCTTGTTTAGCTTACTGTTTCATTGCTGTTCTTTATTTCTAGGTTTGTGTTCTTGTTGTTCTTCCTAGATCTGCATGTTTTGGTTTGAAGTTATGTTTGCTGTTTCATCTGCTTCTACTCTCATAAGTAGTGAGTAGTCATCCAAGTTCCTGAGGATGGGGCTAGATTAGGGTTGATGTTCTGAGTTTGCTTGGGTACCTAAGTTGATTGTTTTAGATCCCTTATGGTCCTCCTTAGCTTAATGCTGATTATACTCCTACCTGGAAGGGACAGAGACCCGCCGTTAGGCCCTAAAACAGCGGAAGGTGAGTTATTGGAGGTGACTAGACCAAGGGGGTTTCAGAGATTCGTTTCCCCTTCTCTGTGAATAGATGTGGGAAACGAGTTAGTTACAGTAGTAGAGGTTAATGCCTGCTAGGAAGTCACCGTCTATGACGGCAGTTGAGTATGTGATTGCTTTGTTTGAGAATGGTTGCCAAGGAATTAGAATTGATTGTATGTACTTAGGTAGCCCAGGATGGATTCCCAAGTCAATCACCCTTTGTTCTCAGGAACTGTTTTACATTGATTGCACTTTTACCCTTTCTTGCTTTTACTCTGTTTTGCATCCAAAGTGTTTTAAGCCTCTTTCTGTTTTATGCTTTTTTATGTTCATTGCACTTAGGACCTTTTTGGCAACCAAACTCCCCTTTTAACATTTAGCTTAACTTTAAAGCATCCAATACATCCACATTGCTTAGTACATTCCCATTATGGATTGACAAAACCCATCCATACTACAACGATGGGTTGATTGATAACCCGGGACCTCAAAATTCCTATTATCACTCCCCAGGAAAATGGCATTGACATGAGCATACTAATTTGGGTTATGTACAGATTTTCCTGAAGTTGACCGTTTGTAGAACCAGAAGTGGATGCAGTCTTGCCTTCTAGAGTAGTAACTTTGGAGTTAAGAGTTTCAATTTTCGGATAGATGGCGTTGAAGGAAGAATCCATCTTGTGGTGAAGTTCACCAAACTTCTTGGATGTCTCCATAACACTATTGGCTTGACCTTGAAGAAGTTGTTGCAACATGACTTCAATGTTGGAAGGTTGAGCTGGAGGTTGGTTAGAGGTGAAACTAGGAGGTGACTAACCTGTTGCTGCTGTTGTGGTTGTTGAAAATCACCTTCTTGTTGTTTCCTTGGGAAGAAACCACAATTTTGAGCGTAGTTAATGAATGGTTGAATATGATTTTGTGGTTGAGGTGGATAAACTTGGTCCTGAGGGTTGGTTACGTTGTTGCTTCGGTATGAAAGACCATGGTTGTTGGAGTAGTTGATATAACCCTTGGTATAGCCACCCTGATTCTGCACATATCTAATCTCCTCTTGCTGGTTAGCTTCCCCAGCATGAATCTGAAGCTGCTCTTCATCAATTATGAAGTGTACGTGGTGTTTTTGACCAAGTAGTACTCTGTCCAAATTTTCATTCAGAGCTTTGATATCCTTCCTTGTCTTATCGTCTGTTTTAGAGCCACTACGAGGTGTGCGATCATAGTCTTCACTATATATTCCATCGGACTGAGCAAGGTTCTCCACCAGTTCCCAGCCTTCATCAACACCTTTGTTCAGGAAATTACTATTTCTTGATGTGTCAAGCAACATGCGTATCTTAGGTAGAGCACCTTGATAGAGTGTGCTGAGGAGGGATTCTTTGCTGAAACCGGTATGAGGGCACTGCAGAGTGTAATTCTTGAAGCGTTCCCATGCTTCAAAGAAAGTTTCAGCGTTTCGTTGTGCGAAACCAGAGATGTCATTCCTCAATCTTGCAGTACAAGATGTGGAGAAGAATTTGGCAAGAAAAGCCTTCTTGCAAGCATCCCAGGTAGTGATTGAGTTCTTGGGAAGAGACTTCTCCCACTGATGTGCTTTCTCTCCCAAAGAAAATGGGAATATACGCAACTTAAATGCATCCTCACTCACACCATTGATCTTGGTGAGACTGCAGAAGCGATCAAACTCGTCTAGGTGGTCGAGTAGATCCTCCGTTGGCAAACCATGGAATTTGTTCCCCTGTACCATTGCTATCAAGTTGTGCTTGATCTCGAATTTATTGTTCTGTACAGCAGGAGGTGTGATTCCATGACGCTGGGTGTGAGTGTTTGGGTTGTCACCAGCACCAATGGTGTGCTGGTTATCGTGGTTAGTTTTGTCTTCCATTTGCAAATCCAACCTTTTTAAATGTTCCAAGTGTTCTTGTTCACATCTTGCGCGAGAGTATTCCCTTTCAAGAGCACAAATGTCTTTAAAGATTGGAATTAAGTCAGTTGGTCCTCTGTGTCTCAAGTTCATACACAGCAATGCAAGTACCTGAAAACAAAGGAAACAAAAGGAAAATAAGGTGAGTATGGTAATAGAAAAGAAACTTGTTCTCAATAGATCCAAAATATAGAATGTAACAAAAAAACACCCAATTGGAAACATCGCCAAATTGATAACACGCTTTTGACGTGTTTATGTGATCAATTCCTTATCCACACAACGTTATCATGCCATTGTAGCATAGATAAGGTCTTAATCCAAATGATTGTGATGCTAGAAATCAAGATGCAATTGGAACTAATGATTCAAGTTAAATATGAAAAATGGGGGTTTTACTAACAAGTCCCAAACAAACAAAATATGCAGAAAACTAAAACAAAAAAACATGAAAACAAATACTAACATGCATTGGCAAATACTAAGCATAAACAGCAAGAAACTAAAATGGGTAAAGATGAAATGAGGTGGGAAGCAGTTCCTGAGGACAATGGTAATTGATTAGAGATCCTTCCTAAACTACCTAAGCACCTAACATACCTCAAACAATGAGCTAATCCCTAGACAACAAATTCATATGCAACCAAGTCCAATGTCTTGGTAAATGGTTTTAAGCCAAGAAATCACCAGACCTAACTCTCCTTAACGGTACACTACTACGGAGGCATGAGGAACCAATCTACTAAAGATAATAAGCACCCTAAACATCTAATCTCTTAGGATAGGATGTGCAAATCTCTGAAATCACCATGTTCAGTCATTTCATTGTACAACTTCTGAGTGCTGAAATGTCTAAAATCATATTTCAATTGATCATAAAGAAATCAGCATGAAGAGCAATGAAACAGAAGGGATCCATATGCAAATCAACTTAGACACTTAGGAAGAATAGGACATCAACACTAATCTACCCGATCCCCAGGAACCTAAGGTAACAACTCACTATGCATATTTGGTGAGAAATCAATAAAAGAGGAAAGCATAGCAACTAAGGAAAACATGAAGATCAAAACTCGAAGATGAAGAACACCAAGAACACTAACCCAGAAAAACAGAGTATCTATGTAATAGTAGTGAAAAATAGAGAAAGTGATTAAGGTAACAACGAGATTAAAAGCATAAAAACGTAAATCAACATGCACCAGATAGTTCACAGCCCTAATCTAAGCATGAAAATGAAGAAAACATAAGATAAACATAAACTTAATCAAAATTTGGGTTTAGAACATGAAGAAAATCAAGAATAAGTAGAAAGAAAATAAAACCTAAGACAAAAGCTAAACATGGCAAAAAGAAAGACCATCCTCGAAATGAAGGCGTTTAAGGCTTTTGTAGTGTTAAGAGAAAAGCCTTAAAACACATAAAAGATAAAAAAACAATGATTAAACTGGGTTTTGGGTCTGGTCCGTCCTGATTCGAAGTTGGTCGGGTCGGGGCTGCTTGGCTTGATCGTGATGTGATCGATCCATGTTGAAGACGTGATAAGGCAAAAGGGTGCATGTGATCAAGCCATCTTTGTCTTCGATTGATTGCGGGATCGAGGTGTCAAGAGAAGATGATTGAGCTGTTCAGACGAGGTTGCAGCTAGGACGATCGAGCCGTGAAGTTGCGTGATCGGGCCAAAGTGGAGGTGGCTCGATCTCTTGGCTTGATGGTGATCGAGCCAGAAAGCTAAGGTGATTGAGCCAAATAAGTTTGGGCTCGATGGTTGCCTTGATGGTCCGATGGTGATGCTGGCTGGGATGGGTTGATCGAGCTGCTTGGCCTCTTGATCGAGCCAGTATTGGTTTGGCTCGACATGTTGTTTGATTCAACTTCGTCGTTTTGGGCTTGGCACTTGCTTTCCCTTATCCTTGTCCAAATTTTCACTTACGTTGTGAAAACTCCTGAAAGTCTTGAAAAATTTCCAAAATGCATGTGTATACAAGTGCTAATGCAAAACTTTCTAAAAATTGCAAACTTGCTAATAACATCTATAGATGCAACATACGTACAACTAAAGACCCTAAAATGATGCTAAATGACTTCTTAAAATTAGTAAAATGCATAAACTTCACACATATAAGAAATAGAGACTGAACCACTTACATGCATCAAGTGCTTGATGAAGAACACGAATAGCCTGAATCACAGTCGGACAAAGCGAGTTAGGGTTTCCAGAAGGAGTGCCTAAACGAGGATCCATGTGATAAACAGGAAAAGCTTCAAGATGTTTAGTAATGGTGATGCTAACAGGTCGTTAATGTTGTAGCAGTCGGAAGATCAGCGAGGGAAACAAAGGATAAAACTTGTTGTATGGTTCATATCCTCGATGCAATAATTGATGGTAGATCAGACGCCCAAAATAAATGGGAATACCATGAAAGATATGATAGATGAAGCATGCTCGAGATGCGTTCTTGTACGTAGTGTTCTTGGTGGAAAGCCAATTGTGACAACAAATCTTGTACAATGCTGCTTTGTCTGGTGCAAAATGGATGATCTTCAGGTCTGCCCACGATGTAACCACACCATCAGAGAGAAATGCAGCAAGTGAGTCTTCAGAAACGACATTTTCCACTGCCTCACCCGCACGATCATCAAGATCAGCAACACCTAGAGCCTGATTGATATGCATTGCATAGAAGGCATAAGAGTGATCAAGAACCCAAACTAAAACCGATGTGAGATCAATACGATTTGATGGTAGATGTGCCTAAAACTCGTAGAACACTTGGCGCATAAACTCAGGGAGTCCAATAATGGTGTTCAAAGACCCAAAAGTACGACAGTGGTTCAATGTGGGAAGACAGAACCGAGAGATCAACATTGTGTTCGGCCATCATTGAAATAGTAGCAAAGATGTCATACATGTTCTGAGCCAATACTGAGAAGAAACAAGCTATATCAAAGAGCGGCGGTGGTGCTTGAGATGAAGGACAAGTGCGGGAGCAAGTTTGCCTAAAGGTTTGGCCCGGAACAGTACTACGGCGCTTTGGACGAGACAGCGGAACAAGTGAAGAAGTTGCATGCGCCAGAATCTGAGAATCATGTGTCTCAAGATCTGCACCGCTTGGTGTATGAAAAGCCCGATCAGGGGAACCAGTTCATGACGACAATGGAGACTGAACAAACATTGACGACAACTCAGGTTCCCTAAGAACCAGGGGCAACGAATGGAAATCTCCTAGGTAGTCTGGATCAGAGACAGTGATAAACAAAGATTTCCGGTCCTTATCAAATCAAGTATCGTAAGCAATACTTATGTCATTGAAGTATCCAATTCACGAAATGTCAACACACTAGTCATATAGAATTTTATTTAGTCTAAGCTATAAGATTTAGCATTTGTGACATTCAATTATGAAAATAGAGTCAAACAAAATTTAACATGATTAACAAAAGTCAACTACAACGTAAACTTGAATTCAATGATAAAAGGTTAAGAAAATTGTATAGGTTATTGATTCAGTTGATAAATTGATATCCTATGATGTTTAATACTATCTATTTAAGCTAATTCTTGGTCTAAGATTCTCATAATATACTAATCCACTCTGATGACACTAATCTTTTCTCTAATCATGCAATTAAGAAAATCTCTTAGATAATCACATAATTATGAAAAATTAAGTTCTAATCTATTATAAACCACTAAACTAACTAACAAAAATCTCTTGGTTAGGCTTCATTTAGCACACAACGATTGTTCAGGAATTTCATCGAACACCTTTTGGGCAATAGTTTTCCTATGATCTAGATTTAATTGATCAAATAATACCTAACATTAAGAACATCTACTACATGAAGATTTAAGAAAACTAAATATTAAACATCATATTCCATCACTTGATCAACCTAATCTACCTAACCATTTGTTTATTAAGGAACTACTCACTAATTAGAAAACAAAAAATCCAAGGTTAGAGATGTGTTAAATCATGATTAGAAGAAGATTTGATAAGATTACAAGCAATAAAACAAGAAATCAAACTCAAAATAAGCTAAGATTCAAAAGGATTACAAAGTGTTCTTAAGAAAATCAAAAGTTCATCCCCCAAAATTAGGTCTAAAAGCTTATATAGTATCCTAAAGTGGCTTTGGGTTAACCCAAAACAGCTGGGTTACCCCAATTGAAAATGAGTTTAAACCAAAAGAAGAAAGTCAAAAAGTTGATTATTCTGGCTGTTACCGATTTGACCTGAACGGTACATCAAACCGGTATGAAATTTTTATGTGGGTATCGGTCTCCCTTCACCGGTACGCCAGGCCGGTACTAGCCTTTGGAAAATGATTTTACTTTGTGCGGTTTGGCCAGGCCGGTATGCCAAACTGCTACGTGTCTCCGAAGCCTTCATCACTCATACCGGTTTTCTCTGATCAGTCTAATAAACCGATACAGGTCTTGTTTTCACCCTTTTGAATCCTTTGAGATCCTTTGATCCGTGCTTTCGGTTTCTCCACTTCTATCATTTGAACAAATGAAATGCAAATGTATGCTAAACTAACCTTCATGCATGAAAATCTACTTAGAATGGAAGCAAACTAATAGTTAAAATGTATTAAAAACATAATATATCAACTCCCCCAAACTTAATCCTTGCTTGTCCTCAAGCAATTAATTCATATGTCCGGAGAAGAAATTTGAAAGTAGAGACTCGGAACCAAAACATACTACTCCCACCGTTTCATATTAGTAGTTGTTTTGAATGATTTATTTTGTTTCACAATATAAGTTGTTTTCAAAAAACAAGGCAAAAAGTAAAAACTTTTACTTAAAAAGTTAAAATTAGTATGTTTTTTATTTTTTAAAAAATCATTTTATTATTTTTTCATTTTTTTAATCCATAATAATTATTGCTCTAACTAAATTAGAGACAAAAAGCAAAAAAGTAAAAAGAATGTAGAAAAACAAAAAAAAATGTCTTAATATGCGCGCTTTTAAGCAAAACAACTGCTAATATGAAACAGAGGGAGTACTAAAATAAGTGATGTCAATGTCCAAGTTAATAGTTCTAAAGTGCATACCAATCTCATCTTACTTAAAAATCTTAGCCTTACTCATCAAAACTTAATTGAGATCAATCCTAACTTCCACACACATTCAAATCCATTCATCTCTTTAACATTCATTAAGTGGAAACCGTGAATCAAGTTATACAAATTCATTGAACTCATTTGCTTTAGGGACTGGTTTAAGAGACAAAATGGTCTCTTTATGCTGCGATTTTTCATTCAAAACAAGGATCACTCAAAAAGAAAATGAGTTTTAGTAGAATGGTAAAGGTGAGAACACTTATGTGCATACAAGAATAAGATCTCATCTACCTATAAACCCAAAAGCTAAAAGCTTCCCTATTTTGAATATGACGATGGATCCTATCTATACCCTTGAAACCCCAAAGTAACCATCTTGGTTCTCATTCCTTTTTCTTTATTCTTTCAACACTACTTAACTTAGGAGATGATTCTCTTTCTATTCAATTCTAGTGGATTGGTAATTCTTTAACTTTAAAGATCTATGGCTTCCATTCTCTTATCATTTCTTGAGCTTTTACCTTTTTTACATAACTATTTCGTTTTTTTGCGCTAAGCCAAACCTTTTCCATTTTTCTTTTTCTTCCCAAATCCTTTACTAGATGATAATATTTTTTTCTCTCTCTCTCTTATTGTTCCCCTCCTAGCTATCTTACATATTCTTTATCCCTTTATACTTTTGTCAAACCGTTCTTTCGTTTTCCCAATTCCCTCAAATTATCCCAAGTCGATTCCCAACGTAATCATATTTAGTTCAAAAATCGTGAACCATAACTACATGAGATTAAATTCTTGTTAGTTCAAATCTAACACTTTCTACCAAGATCATTCCGGAAAAAGGCCTAACCCTCAGTAATAGTTACATGGCTTGAAAGAAAGCTGGTTTGAGGAGGAAAATCGAATTGGACTAACAAGAGTGGCAAAAATAGTGGAAGATAGTCTAAGTATGTATATCCTATCCACGAGTTCAAATCCAATACATAAACATGATAATTAAAAATAAATTCAGGTTTTAATAGATAGAGATAAACTTCATATCACAAGATGCTTCAGATTGGTAAAGATCATGCAATTTCACATTCCAAGCAAAGTTCAGTCTTTGTTCAGATTTGACTAACAAGCAATAGACAATTAATAACTGGAAAAATGACATCAATTAATAAAGCAACATATTTACAAGATAATTTCACCATTGTTCTCATATGCAAATGCGACCTGATGCAAACCTCTAAACAAAATTAAATGCAATGTGTTTTTTAGATTTTTGAAATTTTTCGATTTTTTAAGGTTTTTTTAAAGGCTTAACTATTAACAATGCATAAAAAGAACAAAAATCAAAACTAAGATTAGCTATGGTCCCTCTCCCAAACTTAAATCATACGGTCTTTTGTGTGAAAAAGAATCCAGAGGATGAGATAAAAGAGAGAAATAAAAGAAAAAATCGTGTATTTACAAAGTGAATAAGTGGTACCTCAATAGTAATGGAATGTTGGATCGTAGGCCTCCTCGTCGGAACAGAAAATCGGAGACTCATTGTCACAAAAGAAAGTTGGTGGTGTCGGCATCCTCCTTCGCCGTCTTTTACGTCTGGTGCATCGACCGAACTCCTTAGTGGAAGTGCAGTGGATTGGCTTGAACCTTCACCTCCATGGTAAGAGTGTCGTTTAGATGCTTCGTCCTCTACATCCATATTCTCTTGAAAATCATGCTCAGGTTGTTGCGGTAGGGGTTGTTGATCAAAAAGGATGTCAGCTCCGCATCCCCTACAAGTTTTCCCTTTGAGAATGATGGACGTTAGCTTCTTTACATGCTTAATCAGCTTCTTTGTTGTCTGATCTTGGAACATGTTCCACCGACTCAGCTTTTTCTGCTCCAAATATAGATCCTGTAAATATTTGAGCTGAAGAGGCATTGAGGAAGTCCCTGGATAGTACCTCACACATCCATATATCATGCTTTGGTAATGTGACGGTCCCGATGTGGATGCGGATCTCCGAGGATGGTTCACAGATTGTAATGGTTCTTGGCATAGAGGGTAGGAGGCGGTCCGGTTAAAGATGGATGTTGATGCGGCGTGTGAAAGTAGTGTGATCTGGGTTGGGAAGTAGAATGGTGGCTTTCGTCCCATTTTTTGGTGTATTGATAGGCAAATTTATACCCAGATTCTTGTCTCACCTTCTCATCTAGAATCCTCATCTTGTTGAGATATTGGATGTTCATAAGTTTAGGTGCCTTGTTCACGTTTGGGAGCTTAATGTTGATAGCTTTTAGGATGGGATTAATCTATCCTCCGATGCACAATTGAGGCATTTGGTCTTTGCGGGTCCAACCCCAACCTTTAAGTGTCAACAAGTTTTGCAAAAACAACTACACCATACTTGGCCTGAATAATTCTAGATCTGGAAAGAGCTCCTCATTATCCAATTCAACGCGAATAATAGGCGCAAGTCCCAACCTCAAGAATCTCATTCACCATCCAAAATACTTCCTCCTTCGCGTCTTGAAAAGAATGAGTGAGTAAGGAGTTTCTGAACATATCTTATCGCGGGATGGCGAAGATTGGTGCCCTTGGTCATTCCCGCTTAGAATGTGCTTGAGCCAATACTATTCCATATGAGATCAATTTCTTCAAATGCTAATTCAAAATTTTCTCCTCCATCGGTTGAGAAACCTGAAATATTATTTTAGCGAAACCGAGAGTGTGGATCGTGCCATCCAAATTCAAGTCGTCCACCTCCGTCGAGATGTTTTTCTCTTATCACCATATTTAATGACCTTCATTGTAGCAAGGACCATACATGTGTGTTTTTGGTATGATTCAAAACACATGTTCAAGACGCTTCCAATCTTCATTCCGATCAAAAGAGTCTCAACTTCATTATAGATACCAAGCGTTCTCAAAGTGCTTGAATCCAAAAATACGGATTAGAAAAAAGCCACCTCCATGAGAGCTTCATATAGCTCGGTTTCAGAAGGTTTCCTTTGAAGGTTTCTCTGTAAATGAGCCGGAGGAGGGGGAGTTGGTTATTTCGGCAATACCGATTCATCAACATTTGTATTGCCTTCGTCAACCATGATATCTTTCCCTTTTTCTTTCTTTGTTGGCTTTTTATTTGTGCCATGAGTTGTTCCTGAAAAACTGGAGATCATTATTGAGAATTGCATACTCATCTAATATGTGATCAAGTTCAAGAAAAACTATAAAGCAATCAAAATGATTCAAATCCATCGAATATGATATCTACGACATATTGTGAAGGACTTAAAAGTTGTTTTAAAGATTCTTCTATTTCAAACTCACAATTCTCACAAGCTTCAAACCAAATTCAAAGAATAGCAAGATGTTTGAGAATTCATCAAATTTCAATATTCAACCTAGTTAGTCTCTTCATGTGGCTTAAATACATTCTAAAAACTCTTAATGAACCACAATCTACCAATTCCCCCAAACTTTTCCATGTTGCTCAAGAACCCTAATTTCCCAATTTTGACAAAATCATGAAATTGAAGTTGAATCATTTAAGGAAATAGTAATTCACTTTATACCCAATGTTTATCTAAAGCCAAAAGACAATAATCACCCATAAAACTTGAGAAAATTCGATATTAATGTCTGGAATATGAATTTATTTGGTGTGGTTTGGCCAGGCCGGTATGTCAAGCTGATATGCTCACCGGTCGTCGTTTTTGTAGTGTACCGATTTGGCCAAATAGATACACTAAACCACTTTGGATCAAGATTTTTCTAAAACTCATCAAACCTGCACCAATCAATACTCAAACTTCCCTAGAGGTTGGTATACCTAAATTCATGCAAAAAAACTTAAAAGTTATAGAAAAAGACTAAAACTAAAGAGTATGTACAAAGAATACCATGGGATTCCCTCCCAAGTGGGTTTTTTTTAATTCACTAAGCTTGACTCACCCTTTTGCTTAGGCTTTTGGTGGTTCAGAAAGAGATACCAAATCTCTTTCCTTTATGACTTCATTTGCCAACTATCGCTTCACCCTTTGCCCATTGACAGTGAATTCCTTTCCATCTTTACCCAATAGAAAACCAGCTCCATAAAGACGAATCTCCTTAACCGTGAAAGGACCCGACCATCTCGACTTCAGCTTTCCAAGAAAAAGCTTCAACCTTGAGTTGAAAGAAAAACCAAATCACCAACTTCCAGCTCATTGTTGATGATCTCCTTGTAGATTCTTGCATTCTCATAGGCTGCAAGCCTAATTTCATCGAGTTCACCAAGTTAAACTCCCTTTTTCCTTGGTACTCTTGATGTCAAATTCAGCAGTTTAACCGCCCACATAACTTTATACTCTAATTGAACCAGGAGATGACAAGCTTTGCCATAGAGAATGTTGAATAGAGTTGTACCTAATGAAGTCTTGAAAGCGCATCTGTATGCCCACAAAGCATCATCTAGCTTAGTTTACCAATCTTTCCTTGTTGTCCCAACCGTCTTTTCAATAATGGATTTGATTTGCCTGTTCGATACTCCCACTTGGCCACTTGTTTGAGGGTGATAAGGTGTAGCTACCTTATCCTTGACTCTATATTTCTTCAACAAGCTTTCAAACACTTTATTGATAAAATGTGATTCCCTTCACTAATGACAACCTTTGGGATACCAAACCTTTGGAATATGATTCTCTTAAACATCTTTAAAACCGTTTTAGCATCATTGGTGGGACTTCCAATGGCTTCCACCCATTTTGACACATAGTCAACCAATACCAAGATGTAGCTAGTCCCATAAGAAGAAGGAAATGGTTCCATGAAGTATATGCACCATACATCAAAGATCTCAACCTCCATGATTGTCTTTTTCTAGCATTTCATTCCTTATGCCAATGTTCCTCGTTCTCTGACATCAATCACATTTCAAGATGAAGTTGTGAACATCTCTGAACATAGTTGACCACCAGAATTCTGCTTGTAGAACTTTAGAAAATGTCTTGAAATGGCAAAATGTCCTCCATATGATGATCCATGGAAATGTAGGATTCCTTCAACTTCCTCTTCAACAACACATCTTCTGTAAAGACCATCCTTGTTTAGAGTGTAAAGATATGGCTCATCCGAGAAATATCTCGTGATCTCTTTTAGGAACTTCTTTTTTTGATATCCTTCCAAACCTAGTGGCTCTTTCTCACAAACCAGGTAATTGACAATATCAACATACCATGGTTCATTCCACACGGCAACAGAAACTTCTCCAAGAGTGTAACCTGGATCTTCAGCTTTGTTCAAATTTTTTAATTTCTGGAGATATAAACATCAATTGTTCCTCAAGTAATTGTACTAGATTCTACTAGAATTGTATAAATCCAGAGATCTTATTTTGCAACGAGTTGGTCCTGGTAGTGGTGAACAAGTGAACGAGGAACTTGGCTTTGCATTCATCCCAAGTTACAATAGAACCAACATGTAGGGATTTCAACCAGCGAAGTGCTCTTTCAGCTAGAGAGTGACAGAGTAACTTGCAGTGCATGAAATATCTTGATACTCCATTAAGCTGCATGGTGCTGCAGATATCCTCAAAGTTGTCACTGTGATCCATGGGATGCTAAGTGGGTAGACCATGGAACTGGTGGCGACGAATCATCTAAATGAGCTGAATGGGGAATTGGTATACCTGGCGTTGAGGTTGTCAAGGATGGATAACATTTTTGTTGGCAAAGAATGCGCCAGGGTCGTTGAAATCACCAACCATAGGGTGATTCTGTGGAGGGCACTAATTAGCAACTCTTTCTAGATCACCATACACGATGAAGTTTCTTGCATCGATATTCTCAGCACCTTAATTTACTGGTGGAACTTGGTTGCCATCATCTGTTGGTTGTCCTTGTGGCACTTGATTGCCATTAGCTCCTCCTCCTAATGGATTGAGTATCAATTGATTGAGTCCAGGGGGAGGTGGATAATTTGGACCATTAGGATCGACCAGATTAATTTGTAAAAGCTCAAAAATTGTAAAGCGTAAAAAAAAAATAATGGAGGCCATAAGGCTTATATAGTGTAGGAAAAAAGGAAATAACTAAAAACTTAATAAAAGATAAGCTTGAGGACCAAAAGTGAAAAATATGGAAAATCTTCATTTTTATTCAGCTGAAGGGATCGATCGATCTCTTTTAAAAACTGCTCGATCCTTCTTTCAGGTGCACGATCAAGCTCATGTTCTTAAACTTTCCAGGAGCATTTTCCCGATCGATCCCTTTAGGGATCGATCGACCTCTTCAAAAAATAACTTCTTCTTCGTGTAAAGTGCACGATCGATCTCTTCATTCGGTCAAATAAAACAACCTGACCATCTAGAATCCTGAAAATACCAAATTTGCAAGATAACGTTCGGAATAATACAAATTATCAGACATAAATTCCTAATATTATGCATTAAAACCGAGTAATATCATTGGGCATGAGCATTTAGGGGATCATTGGCACCAATGGTCCGTCCAACATTGTAGTTTCCTCCAGGATTGTTGTTGTTGTTGTTGTTGTTGTTGTGATTATCCATCTCCAAATCCAAGCGACGAATATGATCCAAATGTTCTTGTTCGCGTCTTATCCTGGTATTCTGGCGTTCTAGCGCACGGATGTCGTCAACGATTGAAATCAGATTTGTAGGGCCTCTTCTTCTCAGGTTCATACACTTGAAGTGTGTAAACAAAAGAAAGTAGAGAGATTAGCAAAATAAAAATTGGGCTTAGTCCCAGACAAATTCAGAGTACTAATTGTTAAGATATATCATGAAATGAAAACGGTGCCAATTTGATAAACAAGAATTTCTTGCTCTTATCTAATAAAGTATCATAAGCAATACTTATTTCATTGAAGTACTTAGGGATCAATATGATTCAAGAAATGTCAACACACTATTCCTATAGAACTTCATTCAGTCTAAGCTATAAGATTTAGCATTTGTGACATTCAATTATGCAAAAAAAAAATAGAGTCAAACAAAAGTCAACATGATTAACAAAAGTCAACTAACATGTAAACTTGAATTCAATGATAAAAGGCTAAGCAAATGGTATAGGTTATTGATTTGGTCGATCAAGTGATATCCTATGATGTTTAATACTAAATATTTAAGCTAATTCTTGGTCTAAGATTTCCATAATATACTAATCCACTCTGATGACACTAATCTTTTCTCTAATCATGCAATTAAGAAAATCTCTTAGATAATCACATAATTATGAAAAATTAAGTTCTAATCTATGATAAACCACTAAAGTAACTAACAAAAATCTCTTGGTTAGGCTTCATTTAGCACACAACGATTGTTCAAGAATTTTATCGAAGACATTTCTGGAAATATTTTTCCTATGATCTAGATTTAATTGATCAAATAAAACCTAGAATTAAGAACATCTACTACATGAAGATTTAAGAAAACTAAATCCTAAACATCATATTCCGTCACTTGATCAACCTAATCTACCTAACCATTTGGTTATTAAGAAACTACTCACTAATCATTGAGAAAACACAAAATCCAAGGTTAGAGATGTGTTGAATCATGATTAGAAGAAGATTTGATTAGATTACAAGCAATCAAACAAGAATAAAACTCAAAATAAGCTAAGATTCAAAAGGATTACAAAGTGTTCTTAAGAAAATCAAAAGTTCATCCCCCAAAATTAGGTCTAAAAGCTTATATAGTATCCTAAAGTGGCTTTGGGTTCACCCAAAACAGATGGGTTACCCCAATTGAAAATGAGTTTAAACCAAAAGAAGAAAATCAAAAAGTTGATTATTCTGGCTGATACCGGTTTGACCTGACCGGTATGAAATTTTTACCTGGGTATCGGTCTCCCTTCACCAGTACGCCAGACCGGTACCAAACTCTGGAAAATTATTTTACTTCGTGCGGTTTGGCCATGTCGGTATGCCAAATTGCTACGTGTCTCCGAAGCCTTCATCACTCATACCAGTTTGCTATGATCAGTCTAATAAACCGATACAAGTCTTGTTTTCACCCTTTTAAATCATTTGAGATCCTTTGATCCGTGCTTTCGGTTTATCCACTTCTATAACTTGCACAAATGAAATGCAATGCACTGCAAATGTATGCTAAACTAACCTATATGCATGTGAATCTACTTATAATGGATGCAAAATAACAGTTAAAATGCATTATAAACATAATATCTTAGACATTCGCAGCAGAGGGTGGCACATGAGGACTCCGGGAGGCTGAGTCAAACATTAAAGATGATGATGACCCGTGAAAAAGGCGAGAAATTCCCGAGAACTGCTGATTCATGATGCAGACAGAGAAGTGAATGTAAGAGGTTAGAGAGAGGAAACTTTTTGTGAAAAATGAAACGATGTGACTGTTCGGGACAAATGTAGTCCTAGGGAGTTTAATAGTCGCATTCCCGCCAACCGACTTTGTGCTAGAGAACATCGAATGGGCCTAATGGGCTTAGCATCACTTCTTGCAGTATCTACAAACATGAGAATAATGATATTGAGAAATGCAATTCGGCCGAATCCTATTACGTTGTTAGACATCTTTCATCTCCACAGGAACCTGAGATTATTACACATTCAAAAACATTAGGCACCCACTTAGAAATTTCCAGATTAGATACAAAAGAAAATATGTGTAGGGATCAATTTAAAGCATGTATTGCTGTGCATAACATATCGACTCACCAAACCACTTTAATAGAGTTGTGTTAAACAAGAATGAGTGTGTGTGATGAACCAAACAGGGGAATAATTGATGTGAGATAACAATGACTAGTCTTTTACACTAGCATGCCTTTATCCAGTGAGAAACCGTGTTTTCAACCTTCATAATGATCATAAGGCAGCTGAAATTTCCTTTGGGTAGAGATGAGTTGAGTATCGCTATGTGATTTGTATGATACTCAACCAATTTTTTTTTTTAAATACCCTCAGGTTTTTGACCTCCTTGAGATTTATTCAGATGTACGTGTGCCCACATGTGATGGCATGATACGTAGCTCTTTTTAAATGTTCATCAAGATAGTATCATGATACTTATCATATTCAGCTTCCAGGTCACACCCTCATATGTTATGACAACAAGTAAGAGATCACAAACAACAATAGATTTGCGTAAGTTGACAAATATATTGAAGTCAAGTGGCTTGGTGAATATGTCAGCTAATTGAAACTCCGTGCTCACATGATCCACTACTATAATATTATCTTCGACCAATTCTCAAATAAAATGGTGCCTTATGTCGATGTGTTTGGTTCTTGATTGTTGCACAAGATTTTTGGAGATGTTTATTGTGCTCTTGTTGTCACAGTGTATTAGCATTGGTCCAGTCACATACCCATAATCATTACTCATATCTTTTATCCACATCAATTTTGTGCATCAACTTCCCAGAGCAATGTATTCAGCCTTTGCGGTTGATAGGGACACGCTGTTCTATTTTCTGCTCAGTCATGATATCATGTTGTTTCCCAGAAAAAAACCTCCTCCATTCGTGATGTGTTTGTCATCAAGGCTTCCAGCCTAGCCAACATCACAATATCCTACCAGATTAGGATTGCTATCTTTGGTGTAATACAAACCTAAGTTGACTGTTCTTTTCACCTACTTCACAACTCTTATCAAAGGCTTTAAATGTGACATCTTGGGTTTTGCTTGATATCTAGCACATATACCTACACTCATGTTAATATTTGGTCTGCTTGTTGTGAAATACAACAGACTTCCGATCACCCCTCGATAAATTTTCTAATCAACATCTTCCACATCCTCATCTTTAGACAACTTGCATGTTGTGCTCATAAGAGTCTTTGTTGTTTTACACGAGTCCATTCCAATATGTGTCACAAGATTCTGGCATATGTATTTTGAGATATGAAGATTCAATCCTCCTTTAGTTGTACCTGGAAACCAAGAAAATATGCCAATTCTCCACACATGCTCATTTCAAATTCCCGTTTCATGCGTCTAAACCAATCATCAACAAGAGAATCACTGGTGGATCCAAACACAATATCATCCACATAGATCTGAACCACCAAGAAGCTTTGATCCTCGGTATAGTGAAAAAAGGTCTTGTCTACACTCACACGTACGTATCCTTGTTCTAACAAGAAGATGGTCAGCCTCTCGTACCAAGATCTAGGAGCTTCTTTCAATCTGTACAAGGCCTTCTTGAGCCGATAGACATGATCAAGGTAATCATAATCTTTAAAGCCCTTAGGTTGTTCCACAAAAATTTCCTCTTGAATAACCTCGTTTAGGAAGGCACTCTTGACATCCATTTGATGTAGCTTGAAACTTACGACACATTCCATAACAAGCAAAAACCTTATTGACTCTAGACGAGCCACATGAGAAAAAGTTTCATCAAAGTCAATTCCTTCTACTTGTGAGTATCCCTGTGCAACCATTTTTGCCTTGTTACGAAACCACATGCCCTGTTTTATCTATCTTGTTCTTGAAAATCCACTTGGTACCTACAACATTGACGTTTTTTTAGGACGTGGCACCAACACCTACACTTTGCTTCGCTCAAACTATTCTAGCTCCTCTTGCATTGACCCAATCCAGTACTCATCCTCCAAGGCTTCTTTATGTGATTTCGGCTCAATTGTGACACAAAACAGGATTATCCAACCATTTCTCTAAAATTTATCTTCTTTTTCCTGGTTATTCTGCCATTTTTTTACTTTCCCAATAACATCTCTTTTTGAGTGATTCCGATGTACACTTGGTTAATCTAGTATCAGCCCTTCTTCATCTGTTTCTTCATCTTCTCTTTCCACCATCCCTTCAGTTTTAGCACAGTTATGTGTTGTTGGTTGTCTTGACATAGAGATATCACGGCTGGTGATACCTTCAGTGAGGTGTTGAAGATCATCAAAGACAACATTCATGGTTTCCATGACAACCTTGGTTCGTTTGTTGAAAACCCTGTATCTTGTGCTTACAACAAAATATCCTAGAAATATTCTTTCATCACTCCTTGCATCAAAATTTCCTAGTTGATCCTTGTTATTGAGTATGTAACACACACATCCAAAAACATGGAAGTAACTCACACTCGGTGGTTTTCTTTTTCATAGTTCATAAGGTGTAGCCGCTATGCCCTTTATGACATACAATCTGTTGATGATGTAGCATGTTGTGCTTACAGCTTCAGCCTAGAAGTGTTAAGCTACTTTGTTGGCATGTAACATGGCTCTAGCTATTTCCTCTAATATCTTGTTCTTTCGCTCAATTACTCTATTCTGTTGAGGTATCATTGGTGCTGACAGTTGATGTGTAATACCTTTGTCTGCACATAATTTCTCAAAAGTTTCATTTGGAAATTCACCTCCATGATCAATTATGATGGTCTTAATACCCCCATTTCCCATTCTCCACTGATAATGCCAAGATTCTGAAATTTTCTATGGTTTATGACTTCCCTCTCAGAAATCTCACCCAGGTGTATCTTGTGTAGTCGTCAACCAGTACAAAAATGTATCTTTTTCCAGCAATGCTGTCAACCTGGATTGGTCCCATCAGATCCATGTGTACAAGATCCAGGGGACTATCCGTGATGATTTTAGACACTTTTAGATGGTGCACCTTGATCTGTTTACCTCTTGAGCATGGACCACATACGAACTTGTCATCTCATTTCAACTTGGGTAATCCTCTAACTAGTTCATTATTTGCCAGTTTCGCCAATGTTCTAACATTCACATGTCCTAGTGATGACTCTGAATTTTCACGGTTTTTTACTTATAAAATAGCATCGATTTTGAGGTCTAAAAGCGTGCATACATCATATTTATAGCTGATTTCACTAACTTTAGTGTTTTTAGGAC
This sequence comes from Iberis pinnata, assembly GCA_900406425.1. NCBI lineage: Eukaryota > Viridiplantae > Streptophyta > Magnoliopsida > Brassicales > Brassicaceae > Iberis > Iberis pinnata. Next base: position 33,091 of record OVBE01001743.1, read on the forward strand.
TTTTGCATTAGAATTTTCATATACACGCATTTTGGAGGTTTTTCAGGACTTTCAGGTATTTTTGTGAAGGATTTGAGAAATTCTAGAAAAACAGCACTTGACGTTGGAATGGACTTAGCACTCAGCACTCAACCGTGGAATGGATTGAACTTACCTCCAAGCAGATGCAGGATCGATCCCAACTCACTGCAGGATCGAACCCAGGCACCTCTGCAGCGAATCAAGATCGATCACACTCAGCAGTCTTGGGATCGATCTCGTTTCAGCACAGATCGATCTCAGCTCACCTGAAATCGATCCTACAACATACCTGGATCGATCCCAGGCAGTTCTGCAATGAACCTGGATCGATCCCAGGTAGCTCTGCAGCGAAACATTTCGACTCCGTAGTCTTAGTTCCAACGTTTCTAGTGAATTCTCAAACAAAGCCAAGGAAGTGCACGAAGACAAAGCAAGACTAAGAAGAAGGCTCCCGAGACCGATCTCACTTATGTCAGGATCGATCTCAGATATTCAATGCTGGGATCGATCCCAACCTTAGCAGAAGTTTTGACGCAACGAAGCTGGATCGATCCCAAGAAAGCACCCCTTAGCCCAGAGATCGATCCCCATTTTCAAAGAAAAGATCGATCTCAGTTCGATCTCATATGCCTTCAAGATGGATCCCATCTTCACTTCAAGATCGATCCCATCTTCACTTCAAGATCGATCCCATCTTCACTTCAAGATCGATCCCATCTTCACTTCAAGATCGATCCCACTTTCAATTTCAGATCGATCTCCATTCAGCTAGAGATCGATCTCACCTCGTCATGCAACTCAACATCCACTTCAACGTCATTGATCCTTCTTCATGAAGTCTGTGGAGCCTTTTGAAGTTTCAGAAATGCAAAATGGGAACAAGATCAGAGAGGAAGCAAAGGACAATCTATCTTAGAAAAAGGGTCTCTAGCTCAAGGTCCAACCTACCATCTATCTTAGAAGAAGCGTCTCTAGCTCAAGATCGATCATGCAACCACCAACCCAGACTCAAACACGCTCCGACCCGACTGACTCCAATTCAGATAGCACCTGAACCCAAGGCCCAAGATCCAAGACATTGATCAGCGTTTTGTCTTTTAGTGTTTTTAGGGTTTTTTCTGAAAAACTATAAAAACACAAAAACGCCTCCTTTGAGAGGCATCTTATCTTAGTTTTTGCCATTTTAGGTTTTCTGTCTAGGTTTATTTTCTTTCCATGTTCTTATGATGTTCTTCATGCTAAAACCTTGATTTCTTATAAAATTTCTGTTTAGCCTTTTATTTCTTCATTTCCATGTTTAGTTTAAGGCTGTGATCTATCTGGTACATATTGATCATCTATTTTCGTTCTTAAATTTGAGTTTGCTTTGATTATCATTTTATGGGTTTTTGGTAATGTTGATGAGATCTATGT